>VTFQ01000277.1:0-25000 GCA_036281575.1 Ancherythroculter nigrocauda
AATAATATTAAAACTTTAAACTGAAGCACTATAGACAGCAATTATATAATATATGTTTCTGTGGCACAGATGATAGTTTATTCAAAAGATAATAAAAATGTTTCAATTTCTTGGAGTTCACTTTACCTGTAACATCAAGACGAGCTCCAGGAATCACTGTCCATATTATATTCTGATCAACTGTAAATCTGCAGTAGTAGACGTGTTTATCAGCTTCTGTTACATTCGTCAAAGTGATGCTGTGAGTGTTTTTATCTTCACTCAAACACTGAATCCCTCCTCTCTTCTCTGGATCTGAACACAGATCAGGTGATTCTCCAGTAGTTTTGGTCCAGAAAGCTCTTATGAGCTCATGATCATCAGGATATGTTAAAGTACAGGATATTTTCACTGTTGATCCCTTTAATGCACAAACATATGAAGGGCTGTAATTCACTCCCCAATCCTGCTGACCATCAACCCCTGAAACACAGAAATGAGGAAAATAATTAAAGAGACTTTCAGCAACAAATACAGAAATCTTTAATTGTCTTCTGCGCTTTTAAAAAAACTATCAGACATTTCAGTTTGTGTCTAGTAGGAACTCAAACTAAATGAGTTATATATTTCTAGTTCCCAGCATGCTTTGCTTCAGCCTCTGAAAGGAGAGTAAATGTTAAAATAATTGTTTTTTTATGTGTTTTGCACAAGATAAATGTAGAGGCAGATCTGATAGTGTTTAATGTTTTATTGGGATTTAAAAGGGTTTTTGTTGTGTCTGAGTGTTGGGGGGTTAATAGGGTAACCATATACATCCTCATTTTGGACCAAAAAAATGCATCTGGCCAGGATTTCTTTATCTCCTAAAATGTCCGGGATTTGGCTTTTGCTTTCCACAGTCGCTATTCCTTCTCACACGCAAATTTGTAATATCTCATAAAACATTTGTGAATAAAGCAGCGTTTCCATCCAATGAGCTGAAGAAAACAAAATCATCACTTCCTGATAAACTGGCGCTAAATATCACTAAGAAAAATGGAAGTTGCTGCGGTAGAATCAACTGTATATATAATTTTCATATATAATAAATGATTTGTGCCTCAGAGTGCGCAGATGAAACACAATAAACGCTGTCATGATATCTTGCATTCAGATGCCTGGTGTCTGTGAACGCAATCATGTGAGGCATTTTTGGGAGGGAATTACACAAACACTTTAACGATAGACTTTGCTCAGGCATTACAGAATGACCAAAACAGCATTTCAGATGCAGTGAAACGAGATCAAAAAATGCATCTGTCCCATCGCAAAGTCAAAGTGTGTCTTTTTTTGATTTGCATCAAGAAATTTATTTGGTAAAAGTGTTGTCATCGTAATTTATGCGCATGTTTTCGTGTCGCATAAAAATTTATTCGACTTAGTTGAGCGCATATGTTTTTTATGCACATTTTTAGCAGTAGCAGGTATAAATTTCAGCTAATGAAACTATTTGAATGGATTAATTGAATATTAGGAAAAACACTTTTCATAGTAAACTCAAATGAAATATGTTCACACTACTCATAATTAATGGTTACTTAAATGGATTGAGGCAATCGGCTTCCTTAATTAATATGAGTTATAACTTGTTGGGTTTTAAAATTTTAAAAATTGTAAAATATTTCATTAATGTGAATGAATCAGTTTGTACTCACATTCAACATTAAGATAAACAGCAGGAGAGATCAGATGATCATGTCCTCTTACAGCACACTGATAGTTTCCTTCATCAGAACGACTGACTGACCACAGATGAAGCTGATTCACTTTCACAATTCCTTCAGTTAATCTGTATGTGCTTATATACCAGATGAATGTTGTTTGTTCAGTCAGAGAGCAGCTGCTTTTACATGTCAGAGTGACTGAATCTCCCTCTTTCACTCTCTGCTGTGTCTCCACCTGCAGGTCTGACACAACAACAACAACAACAACTGACTTTAATCTTATTGTCATAATTAAGTTCTGTCATCACATCTACATTACATGGTGATAATACTGAAATGACAGTAATGATGACACTAAAACACAAAATTGAGGCACTTCAGACAGCAGTGACACAATATAATGCTTGTCAGTTTCATCACTCCTGACAATCACAGCTGATATAAAGAGCCGTTGTGTCCTGGATCATCTCATTCCTTCCTGTCTCTCACTGTACTTTCCTATCGTTTCATGAGTGGGATTACTAATGCTTGGAAGATGAGTCTGTAGTAAGATGCCTAAATCATGTTGATGCAGCTGGGGAGGTAAAGGGACACCAAAACCTCTGATGCTGGAGCAAGGTGAGCAGCTGCTTATATGCTCCGGCAGTTCATTGAAAGATTAAATGGGTTCACACCTGCTAAAATTATGTTTAAGAGGTTTACCTATGCACTACTCTATATAATAAATGCAATAAGCCATGAGGTCACTGTACCTGTAACATCAAGACGAGCTCCAGGAATCACTGTCCATCTTTTCTTCTGATAATAATATGTAAATCTGCAGTAGTAGACGTGTTTATCAGCTTCTGTTACATTCGTCAAAGTGATGCTGTGAGTGTTTTTATCTTCACTCAAACACTGAATCCCTCTTCTCTTGTCTGGATCTGAACACACATCAGGTGATTCTCCAACAGGTTTGGTCCAGAAAGCTTTTATGAGTTTATGATATTGAGGATATGTTAAAGTACAGGATATTTTCACTGTTGATCCCTTTAATGCACAAACATATGAAGGGCTGTAATTCACTCCCCAATCCTGCTGACCATCAACCCCTGAAACACTGACAGTAAAACACTGATGTCAGTTTCTAAGTGTGAAGATCTCAATCATCTTTTTGTCACAGATCCTCCCTGCCCAAACTCCAACTCCCATCATCCTCTCCGTCTCACACCTGCACGTACTTCCCTATCAACTCACCATCAGCATGGATTCCCCTCACCTGGATCACCTCGTTATCTCACCCTTATAATGGACTCTCACTCTGCACTCCCTTGTCGGTTATATTGTTTGCTTTATGTTGGTGTGTAACGTTCCTTTGGTAATTAAACCCAGTTTTTATGTTGAAGTTCATGTCTGTGCCTCCCTACTACACACTACCGTAACACTTTAGTTCAAATATCTGTATAGTGAGTGAAACTGAAGACTCACCCGCAGTCATGATCACTACGATCAGAGGAAGAGACTTTATGAGAGACGATAGTGACTTCTGCAATCAGAAAACTGACGATTATCACATTATGAGCCTCATCTCTATACAACATCACAAACTCTATTTGACAGATAAAGCACATGATGATTTCAGAATAATTCACAGCTCATTGAAGGCTTGACGTGAACTGATGATGTTTCTCATGTCAGGCCTCGTGTGTCTAAAGAGCTTCACACAATATTTACACATGAATCTACAACAGATATTGAGCTTCTGGAGTTCAAATCACTTCATCAAATCAACATTCACCTAAAACAGTTTGATAAATATCAGTCGTAGCCCTGCTGAATTATTTTAACTCATAAACAATAATGGTAAAATGTTCTTACCGCTCTGCAGTGTCAGTGTGTCAGTGTCGACGACCAAATGACAAAATCATCATCAGTTTAAGCCGTCAAACGCCTGCAGATTTCACACTTTATAAAGTGCAGCTAAAAATGTTGGTCTTCCTCTTCCTGGTGATGTGTGACCGTCATCTCAACTACACAAGAACAACTGGAGAAGAGAGTTAATGTCTCCAGATGTCAAACACAAGCTTTATCTCTGTAGAGCTCACTATTGTTAAATCTTTGTGAGAGAATATGTGAAAGATGTTTGCTTTGAGAAAGAACAGTTAAAGATGTTCATCATGTCTGCAGGAGCGTCTGAGCAGCAATTTTACAGCTCTTAGTTTCAATTCCTCTTTCTCACACAAACTCTGTTTAACACATGAAGTGGTAGACAACTCACACACACATGACCACAGTCTGAACCATCAGCAACTACATTGTGTTTAAGTGTTTCAATGCCAGTTTCTGACAGAAGCACTGAGACACCAGACTGACGACAGATACAGGAAAAATAGTATTGACCGTCCTCAAAAACACTAATACATCATCTATTTAATAACCCAAAAAGGGTGGGGGGGTTCTTAGTTTATAAAGAAGCTAAAAGCAACTTTTAATAAAGTCTAAGACTGATTCTGATTTAAGTGTTGTGATCTAAGGACTACAATGATGACAACTCAAAATGGCCGCCCTCAACCTCTGAATCAGCCAATAGTGAGCCTGCAAGGGTGAAGTCACAGCAGCACAATCATTTATTGTAATTATAAAAAAATATATATAATTTAAAAAGACCCTGACACATTTTAATATTTACATTTATTTTTTAAAAATAGGTTTGCATTGTGAAAAATTATCATGAATTAGTATTGATGGTGTTGAATCTTTTTCTGTTGATTTATTTCTCCTCATCTACAGATGGAGCGACGATGCAAACATGAGTTTCATCAACAGCTCCAGGAAAGCCCACATTTGGAGATAATGCAAAAGTCTTTCCTATAATCTTATGGATCTCTTTCCTCACTCTTATTCTTAAATCTAGGAAATGCCTGAAATTGTTTGCGATTCAGTTTCATTCAGACAGTTCACTCATGCACTGTAGCATTTTTTATATTGTATCTGGATACTTTATTGTGCAAAAAAAAAAAAAAAATTAGCGCTGGATGAAGTGATATTTACAGTCCACAATATGTCTGTGATGAAGCAGCTGTTCAGATCAGATTATTGTGTGTGCAGCAACACACTCTGCAGGTAAAGACAATTTATACAGACTATATATATCTAAAACAGTAACACACACACACACACACACAAAAAAGAGCTTCACTCGGAAATACATCACTAAATGGCAGTAAAGTTAGTTGCAACTTCCATTTCACGCCTCATTCAGGAGATTTCAGCTGAGGAGTTTGTCGACACGATGTTTTCAGCAGTTCAGATGTTTGTGATCAGATGCTCAAATTCTTCATGCGACTTTGATGCTGCTGTAGATCACAGAGGAATCATCCGATCTGTTCAATAAGTGTGAAAAACACTAAATAAGATGAACCAGATGAATGCGTACACATGAAACATTGTTCCTCTGAGTTTAGGGTTCGTTCACATCTGTAACCGTATCGAGTGAAGTGTAAATAATGAAGTGCGCCTCACCTGACAGAGTCAGCAGGACAGAGATCCCTCACATCTCCAGACGGACCTTCAGCCTTCACACTCGTGTTCCCTGTGTTTCTGTGGTGATGGACGGAGGCGTACTGAAGCTCGTCTTCATCTCCAGCGCTCTGATGCTTCCTGGGTCTCTTGTGATCGATGCTTGAGTAGATCACGTCATTCTGAACGCCTGAATCACTCGTGCTCATCTGATCCGTCACTGCTGCGCTGCTGTTCTCCTGAATAAACACAGTCCAGATCATCATGTTGGGATTCTGCCAAGTAAGACATGGAGCAAAATTCCTGACTGAAAATTTAGTCCTGACCCTCCCTAAAATCACAGGGAAATGATGGTGAATAACACTGATCTTAAGCCTAAACTTGACATAAACTGTAAACTTGTTCCTCAAATCTGATTGGTTGATGGGAATGTTGATCCAGAAATATGTTGTAATTTTGTTATCACCCATTGGGATCATAATTGCCTGATAAAGTGCTGAAAACAGACACCTGTTTTGAAACGCCACCTCTGACGCCAGAATCTCCTGTTTTCCTACTGGAGAGAAGAAAAATATTTATAGAAACATACAGTATCAATGTCATGGAAATGATGAAGATTAAAAGTGAAAATACGGCATTAAAAGTGTCATAAAATTAATTAATATGACTTGTGATTTATATAAGTTATAAATATGTATGTTCCACAGCAGTTTTCTCATACCTTATGATCTTTATTACTACAACAATAATGCAGATGCAGATGAGCGCAGCCCCGATTCCAGCAGCTGCATAGAGACCTGCGGTCCGTCCACCTGAGTGAAGAGAAACATCATTCACACGACTGATAAAGACACCAGCATAAGAGCCAACGGCACAAATCAATACCTGCAAATGATACAGAAAGAGACACAGACGCTGATCTCTGAGATCCATATTTATTCTGAGCCTCACAGTAGAAGCGTCCACTGAAACTGGAGCTAAAGCTGGAGATGCTGAAACTCTGTCCAGATCCAACAGCTGAGGTTTCATTCTCCTTAAACCAGCTGAAGTTCAGAGCAGGAGGGTTTGAATCACTGCTGCAGTTCAGAGTCACTGAATCTCCTGACACTATTTCACCAGACGGACTGATGGACACTGAGACGCTCTTTGGAGGATCTGAAAAAAGAGTAAGAATGACTTACAGTCGATCATTTGATCAGTCTGGATTGAACTGAAAGGTGAAAGTGTGCGGTACATCTGACGCTGAGAGTGACGGCAGGAGACGGCAGATGTTCCTGATCTCTCGCTGCACAGCTGTAGTTTCCCGTATCATCACTGCTGACCGACTGCAGCAACAGCTGATTCGTGCTGCTCCGTTCTGATAAACGCTTGCCGTTTTTATACCAGATAAAGTCTGTTCCTGAGAGGATACAGGTGGTGTTACAGAATAAAACAGGTGAATCTTTCTCAACGACCTCTTCAGGAATCTCCACTCTGAGCTCTGAAATCACAGACAAACAGATTTAATATTTATATGAAAGAACAGAGTCAAATCTGTCAGTGCAATATTAGTTTGACTGTACCTGTGACTCTGAGCTCAATCCCACACAGTAAAAAACGTTGGGTTATTTTATTAACCCAACCGTTGGGTTACACATATTGGGTCACTAGGTTGGGTTATTTACCAAAAATGTTGGGTCATTTTTAAAATCGTTGGGTTATTTTTATTAATAACCCATCTGTTGGGTTAAATGCGGATCCCGTGACGGTTCAAATTTTAACGGTCCAGGGACAGTCAACGGAAAGAAGCTGCTGCAGCCTGATTATGAAGGTAAGCATGTCGTTTTCGTATATAAAACTTTTATAACATTAGGTATTGTGTAGTGAAACATTAACTTACGTATATTCTAAAACTGAATTTTATATTTTTACTAAGGAAGATCGTTAGGTCTCAGTAATCACTATCCAATATTACGCATGTTTTACGGTCTTCGTGATAATCTTTCATGACAACTAAATTTGAGCTTCAGACTTTAAAAAAGTACTTTTTTGTACAGGTCTTTTAGAAATGCGGAACGAAAGTGCCGTTTGGGCCGAGCCGCGCCGCACGGACCGTTTATCAGCCTACGCAGCGCGAGCTCGGTCCTCGATCCTCGATCATACGGCACCACAACAGGGCTGTTTGAATTCGCTAAAATCTAAGATACTGTAAGATGAAAAAGCGCAATATTCCCAACAGCTTCTATGCAAAAGCTGGAAAAACGTTTTGCAACCAATGAACGATTAGTTCATGAGTTATCGATAAATAACCTACTGTTTATTAGATTTACTGTAGTAACACTAAATGCAAATCTGGTATTTGCAGAAATGTGGTATATTAATAATGCATGTTCTATATAGTAATGCATGTAAATGTATTACAGGGGTATCTGAAGCATCTTTGTACTATTATTTCTTATGAAGCTAACGTTATGTTAGTTCTTGCATTTGTGTTGTACTAAATGTGTTTATACTTGTGTTTTAGACAAATGGAATAATTTGTGAAGCAAAGACTACAACAACCTGCTATTTAATGGAAACATTTGAAGGTAAGCTATTTAAATAAGTGACAACTTTTTTTAAAATACTGTCAATATTTCATTTTTCTGTTTTATTGTAACACAGAGCAAGAAGTGGATGAAAGTTTTATGCTGCTGGATGACAGTGGTTCTCAACTGGTCCTAGATTATCCCCAGCAATACACATTTTTGATGTCTTCCTTATCTGACACCCTTTTACGGCCTTGGAGTCTCTCTGCTAACAAGCTGGTAAGTTAAATCAGGATTAGAAAGACAAAATGTGCAGTGCTAGGGCTACGACAAAACCAGGTAAACACTGGGGTACAGTTTATTACTCTTGTTTTGTTTTTTTCTCAGTTGTCTTCCTTCATTTTAATACATTATGTTTTAATTTAAACAGAATCCAAGTTGTTTAATGACTGACAACGATTTAGTATCAAAAGAACGCAAGAAGTCCTCACAGCCAAGCTAATGTGTTCATTAGATGTACAACACCTCAACAAACTGCATGGATTTGATCCTTTGGAACAAAAACTATTGAAGAAATGGAATGCTGAGTTTAATGATGTTCAGAATAGTGAAGGGTTGTTTTATTTTGGGGAAAAAATGTATTGACCATGTCATGCTTGTGAAATTTGTCCACACACACGTGGTATAAATACAGTTTTTTTTAAACTTGTCGTTCAAAGATGGCCATGGAGAAACTGCCTTCAAAACCCTTCCCACTGTCCTGCCATCATCGCCATGTCTCACAGATGGGAAAATGGTGCTGAAATGAAGCACAGCTTAACTGACAATCACCCTGTAAGTAAAAGCAACACTGCAAAATTAGCTTTGATAAATTACACTGCTCTCTACATATTGATTCTGCTTGTTAATGTGTTAGTTTACCCAAAAATGAAAATTCTGTCATTAATTTCTCACCCTCATGTTGTTCCACAACTATAAGACCTTTGTTCATCTTTGGAACGCAAATCAAAATCTTTTTAAAGATATTTAAAGAAATTTCTGTCCCTCCATTAAGAGTCCACGCAACTAAAATTTTTATGGCCCAGAAGGGTTATTTGAAATTATTTTAAAAATGAAAAGACACTTTAAACCTGAAATTAAACCCGCCAGTAGGTGGCAGCAAGTCCCTGCTAATGAGCGAGTCATTGAGATTCAACCGATTCATTAAAACGGCTGATCAATTCAGGAAGTGTTGCTCAGAGACGCAAAACAATTCTGTGGACTTTGTTTGGAACTATTTTCGTTGGCGAAATAGAGTGAAACAGGCTATTTAGTGTCTAAAATTAAAGTCCATTGATATTAAGTTATTGTTCATTAAACTGTACGCCGAATAAAATCAATATCACATTTGAAATTGTTGATATTTGGAGAAAAATTGCGCTGTGTAATATTGGTTAACTATATTAAGTGATATAAATATAAAGGATATACTGGAGCATTTTTGCCCCTTACCTTGAATTCTGGGTCATTCTAAAGGCATTTTAATAGACTAAACCACGCGCAGTGAAAGTGTACACTAGTCTAACCTAACTGTTACTAGACTACGACACATATTGCATGCGTGCGCTCAATGAGTGTGTTTTTGTTTGGTTTAGTAAATTGAGGGACATACTTGATAATTTCAGATCGTTAAATCAACAATTGCGATATCATAGACATAGACGATATATATTGCATACCCTACAACACTGGCCTGATCAGACAAGTGACCGTTCCGTCTACCGTCCCGAGCGTCGTTCACACTGGCCCCTCTGCCATCGGGCAGTCCTTATTGTCGAGCCCTGAAACTTCATCCACTGTTCCCTTAACGCTGTGCTCTTTGGGAAGCTGAATTAACCCTTTAACAGCAGGTGTAATGCAGTGACTATATTTTAATTCAGTACAGCACTGCTTCAGTGTAACTTTTACATAATTTTACATTGCTTATGTTGTCACAGTGCATGCCAACTAAACTTTATTTATTCTTTGAAGGTTGGCACTAATATAATGCATTACCTGAGCAGTGAGACAAGCCAGGATCCACATGACTTGATGCCTTGAGGACAAAGAGAACTCCCAAGTTTTTTTATGTATATATATATTTTTTGGGATCCACTTCAAAAGTTGACTATTAAGAGGGGTTCCTTCAACACTGCTGCCTCCTTAAGAACTTTGATCATCATCATTAGGTCCAACATATTTGTGGTTTTATCACTTAAGGTATGTTTACAACACATCAATGCATACAATGTACAGTGTTGACCCACAAAATAGAACCAGAGTCCTATTCCATTATTCCTACCTGTGGCCGACCTCACTGCGGACCTCAAGCACCTGCTGTACGTGTGAATTTATGTGTACTCGTAGTTTTTCATTTAGTGTTCATTTTGTATTTTTGTGTTCTGTATATTTTATGTATGAGTTTACATGGTTGCGACGGTTTTAAATATAGGTTTTAATTGTGTACTGTTTGCAAATTTATAGGTTTTGAATTTAATATTTACTGTACACTTTTGTAGGTTTAAATAGTGTTCATTTTGAATTTTTGTGTTCTGTATACATATTTTATTTATGTTTTGAGTTTACTCTGTACATGTTTGTGTAGGTTTTGAATGTGTACTGTTTGTGCAAATTTGCATAGGTTTTGAATTGATTTACACTTGTGTGTTTTGAATTTAATATGTACACTTATATTTACATTAAATGGCTCCACAATATTTCATTTGTCATTTAAAATATATTTGTTAAAACATATTATTTTATACAAATAAATAATCTAGAAAACAAAGTGTATTTTATATATTAAAATAATGTCATGAATAAAAGTTAATAGTCATAATTAGTAAATAACCCAACAAGTAACCCAACTATGGGTTAACATAGCACCTTCCCAACTGTGGGTTATTTTTAACCCAACTGTTGGGTTATTTTTTAACCCAACTGGCTTTTAACCCAACCATTGGGTTAAAAATAACCCACAGTTGGGAAGGTGCTATGTTAACCCATAGTTGGGTTACTTGTTGGGTTATTTTTAACCCAATATTTTTTAGTGAGCAGGATAAGCAAGATGATTTTGTTCTTTTACTTTTGTTATGAATCTGAGGCAGTACCTTCCTTCATCCTCATGTCTCACATTACTGAGTTTGAGAACAAATGTTTTGTTTTTATTGGGGAAGAACTGAACTCTGTCTCTGTAATCTGGAAGATTCAACAAATTGATGGACTTTCCTTTAACTGGGTTTAAGGTCCAAAATATCTCTGTCACAGTGACATGATCTGGCTGTCTATAAGTGCCTGATAAACTTGTTGTTGAACCCTTTAGGACACATTTAATCATACTTGTGTACTGAATCTCCCATCTCTGACTGCAAATCTCTGGAAAATATAAAACAGGCAAATACAGATTTTGACCATACTGTGTTTGTGTTTTTACTTTTCTCTAAATCACAGAAGCAGTTCTTCTACTTCAGTATTTGCTTTGCTTGTTTCTATATAGTTAAAAAAAAACATTGCTTTACTCTTCAGGTTTAGTAATTGTAATCATCCACAAGACAAAATACAACAAGAATAACATATCAGATGTCTGTTGATCGTACTTGTGCTCTCTATATCACAAATATTCTAGTAAAGGAGAAAAACACTTCACTGTAAAACTTTGCTGTAAATTTACAGCTAATTTCTAACAGTATTATACTGTATTTTCATAAAACAGTAACATTCTGTAATTTTACAGAATGTCTGTAAATATACAGTAGTTTTCTGTTTTCAGCCCGTTTCACTCGTAATACAGTATAATACTGTAGAAGCAGTGCATTATGGGATTGATTTTTTTTTTTCCACGCTCATTTCAAATTTCTAGGTCAGGCATACATTTTAGCTTCTCTCCCAACGCTTTTAGTGTTTCACGTCGACTCTTCACGGTTTAATGTTATCATTAAACGATATTTGAGTGAATATAGTGTGCAGTTTTAAGCTTTCGAAGCGTCAGTTTACCTGAGACGCGGGATGACTGGACGCCGCTGCTGAGAAGACGGAGATGTTATTTTCCGCCTGATTAATCAAAACGTTTGTGCCCGTGTCGAGAAGACGGATAAACGATTGTTCGGCTGAGAATACGGTAAGTCACTCTTTTCTGGAGCTTTTCGTTCGCGTTTTTACTTTGTCATGAATTGTTTGATCTTGAAATGTTAAACTTCTCATGAGCAAACAGTTAACGTTACTCTGTTCTCAGCGCTTCACGCAGTAACACTGATGTTTCATGTTATAGACAAATCTATGTTATTCTTACAACCTGATTTTTTTTTCTCGTTTCAGTCTGAATCATCTGATGCAGCTCCATTGTTTACGTAAGTGTTGTGCTTATTTTCACGTGTATCAGGTTTATGATAAAGAATTCAGTGAATAAACAATTTTATTTTGTCAATTATTTTAAGCATTATTTTAAGATGCATCTTTTCTGAAGTGTAACAGGACACATTACTGAGATCATATGCTTAGCTGTGAGTCCTTGTGTTCACAAGAATGCTATGGTGAATGAATGCACAATATTCACTTCTCTCTCTCTTTGCTTTTCTGCTTTTAGGCTCTTTGACATACACCCTAATCATGGCTCAAGAACCAGAAAGGGGGGGAAATTGCCTTCTGTGAAATATGGTTTTGTTAACGTAAGTATTGCACCTAATTTCACATGTGATGTAATCAGGTTTATGGCAAAGAATGGACTACTTGCACTGAGGCTTGTAACACACTTACATTTTGAAATAATATAACTTGCCTATTCCTGCTTAGTGATCAATGCTGCAGTGTGTGTGAGACCTGATGAATAAGATCAAAACAAACCTTCATTTATTTTTATTAAATATGTTAATCCCTATTTTTCATTGACAATCATTTCACTGTATGTAATTCACTCAATTCTTAGTATTCAAATTCTTAATATTTAAAGTATATTTGTCAGTCCGCTGCCAGTGCGTTACTGTTTAAAGGGTTAGTTCACCCAAAAATAAAATTTCTGTCATTTATTACTCACCCTCATGTCGTTCCACACCCATAAGACCTTTGCTCATCTTCACAACACAAATTAAGATATTTGTGATGCGAGAGCTTTCTGTCACATATCACAGAGACACATGGATTACTTTAAGAATTGGGTTTCCTACCATTCTTGACCTTGAATGTGTAAGTTGTGCTGCTGCCTATGAAGGAACAGAAAGCTCTCAGATTTCATCAAAAATATCTCCATGTGTGTTCCAAAGATGAACAAAGAGAAAATTTGTTAACAACAAACAGAAATTTAATTTTTGGGTAAACTAACCCTTAAAGATTAAATATTTAACATTGCTAAATCTCTTGAGGCAGGTACCATTTATTTAACTATTTTAAAAGACTGGGATAAGAGCACCAACACACACAAGCTTGTAATTATCGTTACTTTATTAAATTAATTAAAATGTAAATTCAACAGGTATAAAATATGAGAAAAACAGTAAGAGAAAAACAGTTAATGAGAAGATGAGCACTGGACTGCAGCAGGTTAGTGGTGTAAATTGGTGAGCTGAATGCTTTTACCAGAAACTCCCGAGATGTAGTACGACATACAGTGCGGAAGCTGTTGTGCATATAGTCCATTCAATGAATGAACGATTTCATTGAATACAATTATTAGCATTTTTTTTTTTTTTTTTTTTTGCAACTTTTCTGAAGTGCTAATTGGATATTTTAACTTACTGCAATCAAATGCTTAGGCATTTGAAATGCTATGGTGCATATATTCACAATATTCATTACTGTTTTCTCTCTTTCCTTTTTTTTTTCTCTTTTTCTTCTTTACTTTGACATCAACCATGAACACGGCCCAAGAAGAAGAGAAAGTGACTTCCAAGACTGACAACACTGTGCAAAAAAGGAGCAGTACTGAAAAACTTGTAGGCCTACTATTTGTTTTTACTCCACATTTGGAAAAATGTTCAAAGTAAATAAGATTGCTGTATTGTTCATTGATAACTGTTGAGTGCATTTAAAATGTTGACCTTTCAACGTTGCAATTTTCTTCTTTTTAAAAATAAAAGTTTTAAAACTCAGAGTATGTTGCTTTCCATTTCCTTTGCCATAACATAACAAAAGTATATTTTTAATGGTTTAATGACATATATAAGTACAGTATGAAAAGCTGTATAAATGCAGTTAATAGCTGTAGATAAACAGTATAATACTGTAAAAGTACATAATATTACAGCAGGATACTGTATTTGGTAATTACAGTACTATACTGTAAATGTTGTTTACAGAAGTAGTACTGTAAAAATACAGTAAGTGGCTGGCAACCCAGCTGCCAGTATTTTACTGTAAATTTACGGCGAAAAGTTTTACAGTGTTTATACAAACACAAAAATGGCATCAATAGCCAGTATTTCCATGAAGCGTCTAAAAAGACTAATTTGATCTGTCACTATATACTGAAGTGTCTGTATCAGTTTAGCAGAACTGTGAACTCTACATTTTCTTGACATTAAACTGTCATCAAATACAGAAATACAGACAAAACATGCTGAAAGATGGAGGTTTCTTCAGTGTGTGTGTGAAAATATGAATTATGTTCAGACTCACCAGGAATCACAAGCAGAGAAATCAGAGAGAAAAGACGAATCATTCTGGAAGACACGAGGAAGATTGTTACAATTACAAAAATATAAAACTTTTGTTTGCATGAGGAGATACATATGAAACAAGCACTTAATATATCATATTCAATAATCTCTCTATTGAAACTGTAGAAAAACATGTTTTTGCATTGTAAAATATATCTGTCCTACCTTACTTTCATCTGCAGTGTTTGTGTGTAAAAATGACTCTGATCTGAATGTAGTAGTTTAACTTTTTTCACACATCCTGTCTCTCTTCACTTCCTCTGAATGAGTGCAAAACACTCACAGTCACATGACACTAGTGCACATTTACACACACACACACACACATATATATATATATATATATATATATATATATATATATATACATACATATATATATATATATATATATATATATATATATATATACATACATATATATATATATATATATATATATATATATATATGTGTGTGTGTGTATGTGTGTGTGTGTGTGTGTGTGTGTGTGTGTGTATACAGACATTTTTTTGAAAATACGATTTAGCAAACCGTGATGAAAATGTCTGACAAATGCCTTACAGAAGTCACTCAAGCCTCTTTGAATCAGTATTAATGCATTAATTCAGTCACTGAAATACTGTGGAAACTCAATGTGAGGTTCACATGCACTCAAAAATACACTTCTGTACAAACACTTCCTCTTTTCTTTTTTAGTATATACTGATGCAAGATAAATGTGTAACATGTCCTCTTGAGAAACAGCTTCTCTTTGACTTCATCTAAACATCATCAACACAAATCAGCAGATATTTCACATAAACAGAGTCAAAGATCTGATGATTTAATAACTGATAATTGACTGTAATCCTATAGCTATACTGTAATTTAGTGAATGTGTTTAACTATATTGAGTTCAAGATGCTCTCACAGTGTAAAGACAAACGGGCTCTTACAGAAGGTGTTTCTGGGGTTTGATGTCATGAGGCGTGTAAACTGAAGCTCAATGTGCTGAACGAAAAGAAGAAGCTCTTGACCACTTTTACCAGCTCTTTCAGAAAAAGATATTGTAGGTTGCAAAGATGGTGCAAAAACACTGTGATATGAAAGACAATATTGCAGTGACATTCTTCTTGCATACTTTTGAAATCATTAATCATTTTATTTTTAAAATTAGATGTTTTTATTGTTTACTCTTATAGGTCTACTGAGAATCTCAAACGCGTTTATTGTGTAGCAGTAGAACTCTGAATATTCCACACACACACACACACACACACGTCACTGTTTATTTATTATTATTATTATTATTATTATTATTTATAATTTTTTTGATCAGCACCTCGGACAGCGCGTCACTGCACACCTCTACAGCCTTTTAAGGTGCGGTCACACTGCACTTTTCGTTCCATTGACTTCCATTCAAACCATAGACAGTAAACGCATGCGAATGCGACAGACCGGAAACGCAAGCTCGTGCGAAACATTTCGCATTTCGCTGCGTTCCAAAGTTCAAGTTTGGAGAACTCTGACCTGCGAATTCGCATCACGTGAAGACGCGACCAGTAGAAGATCGATTCGTCACGGCATGACCTCTTGGCTGAATTAAAAGAATTGTATTTTTGCAGTGAAGTCGAGTAGGTTCTATATTTTTACATTTTAAATGTATTACTTTAAGTTATGTGTTAAAATCATGTTTATAAAAAAGACGCTGTAAACCGTGACGTCATATCACGACCGTTACAGCATCCGAAAAAAGTCTAGTGTGACCGCGGCTTTACCGACCTTTACCGAGGAAGATACATGTAACTGCACCACATTATCATAGGGAGAGAAATGACTATGAGGAAATATATTTCTTAACTAGTCTCTGAAAGCCCCTCTAAAATCAGCCTATAGACCAGCCTGACAAAACTGAGAGACCAGCTATAAGACCAAACAGATCTCGCCCCCCTTTGACTACTACAGTATTTATTTTTCCTACTATGGCTTTATATGTGGTCCGAGATCTGCTTGGATACTGACATTCTTCCAAATATCTTCCTTTGTGTTCAGCAGAACAAAGAAATTCATACAGGTTTAGAACAACTTGAGGGTGAGTAAATGATGACAATTTTCATTTTTGGGTGAACTGTCCCTTTAAGCTCAACAAAGCTATTTAGGCTCGTTCGCGTGACCATAGCAACAGTCCTCTTAAAGGGATAGTTCACCCAAAAATGAAAGTTGTATCATTTACTCACCCTCAAGTTGTTCAAAGTCTGTATAATTTTCTTTGTTCTGTTGAACACAAAGAAAGATATTTTGGAGAAAGTTTGTAACCAGGCCACTTTGGTGCCCTAAAAATGTTCAGTTTTAACACATTCTTCAAAATATCTTCCTTTGTGTTAGTGAAAATTATACAGACTTTGAACAACATGAGGGTGAGGGACTTCCGGGTTAAGCATGGCGTGAGTAGGCGCACACGAGCGTAGCTCCCGACTTCTTTCGTTCATTTGGTCGTTATTCTTTCGATATTAGTCCATTACAGTCTATTATCTGGCAGCTGATATTACGTGAAATCTAGGAGGAACAAAAATGGCGAGTAGAAAGCAAATTCGGAATAAAACTGTCGACAGAGACGGCGAAGCTTCTTCGAGTAAGACCGACGAAATGGCACCACCGCCTGAGGGCCTAACGGCTTTACCTGAAGATCTCGAAAAACTCCGGTCAGCGCTCCTTTCTGACATGACGCAAGTAGTTCACTCACTTTTAAAAACAGAGCTGGCTGGCGCACTGTCACCTGTGAACGCGACATTGGAACAAGTTAAATCATATTACGAAGCTCATGACGAACGACTTCGCGAGGTTGAAGACGGGCTAAATGATTACAGTGACAGGCTGGCGAATGTCGAGGTTTCAATGGTTGCGCTACGGAAAGAGAACCTGTTCCTGAAGGAAAAGCTGGACGATCTCGAGAATCGCTCACGGAGATCTAACATGAGAGTGGTGGGCATCCCTGAAAGGCTGGAAGGGTCAGACCCGATTAAATTTATGACTGAGTTTTTTGAGGAAGTGCTGGGGAAGGACTTTTTTACGAGTCCTCTTGTTCTTTCTCGTGCACATCGAGTCGGACCCAATCCAACTAACGATACAAGGGCCAAGCAGACCAAACCCAGAGTGTTTCTGGTTCTTTTCCACTTTTTCCAGGATAAGCATCGCATCCTCCGATTCAGCAGGCAACAGCGGGAGCTGCTCTTTCGTGGACACAGAGTGTTTTTCCACGAGGATTTCAGCGCTGAACTAGGGAAAAAGCGAGCGGCGTTTAAAGATGTTAAGTCTCGGCTCTACGAGAAGGGAGTCCGATTTGGTCTCTTGTACCCTGCAAGGCTCCGTATTACTCATGAAGGGAAAACACACCTCTTTGGCACGCCAGAGGAAGCCAATGAGTTCTACCGTACTCACTGGGGTGAAGAATAATGTGCAAAGACGTTGCTTTCGTTTCCTCGGGTAAGAATTAGAAAACTGTTGGTTTTATATCGTATGTGTAAAACCCGAGGCTGAACTGGACTTATGGAAATAATTGTACACTCCATTTTGGCTTTTATTTTTATTATTATTATTCAAAGCCGGATAATGTACTCAAAAGTTGACAATTTTTGTTTCTGAACTTCTTTTAGAAGGGGGCTACATCCACATTGTATATGACTCCATTTGTTGTTAGTTTGCATACTTTGGAAGTCTTTTCATTAATCTTTGTTTATCTGCGATCATCCTCAGCTGGGGAATTAGATCTAGGTATTATAATGTTCTTTTCCTGTTTCGTTTGGGGGGTGGGAAGGGCGGCTGGCAGCATTGTTTACCTCTGGTTTCTAGGTCTGGTATCTCTTTTTTTGTCATTTATGGTTAAAATTTGTTTCAGTTTGGAACCCTTGCATGCTTCTAATTTTTACATCACTCAGGTAATATAGGTGATGATAATGGAGGTCATCCTGTGAGGCTGATGACATGGAATGTCAGGGGATTAAACGGTCCTGTTAAAAGAGCTAAAGTTTTCTCCCATCTTAAATCTTTCAAACCAGATATATTATTTTTACAGGAAACACATTTAAGACCAGAGGATCACAATAGAATTCGCAAGATATGGGTTAGTCAAATTTTTCATTCCAAATTTAACAGTAGATCAAGAGGTGTGGCAATTTTAATTAATAAGAGAGTACAATTTATACCTTCTGACACAATCTGTGACCCTAATGGTCGTTACGTCATTGTCTCTGGATCTTTCTTTCAAGTCCCAGTGGTTTTAGTTAACGTTTATGCTCCCAATTGGGATGATGTTCAGTTTGCAAATAGTCTCCTATCATTAATTCCCAAGCTTAATACACATCATTTGTTATTTGCTGGAGATTTTAATTGTGTTTTCGATCCTCAGCTTGACAGGTCCAGCTCTAGTAGCAATGTTTCTGATATGGCAAAGGCTTTTTCTCTATTTATGCAACAGAACGGCTGTGTGGATCCTTGGAGATTCTTAAACCCAATGACAAGGCAATTCTCCTTTTATTCCCATGTCCATCACTCCTTTTCTAGATTAGACTATTTTTTTATAGACAACTTGTTTATATCAATGGTTAAGAAAGTTGACTACTCGGCTATAGTTGTTTCCGATCATGCACCTGTTGTGCTGGACCTGCATTTCCCTTCAAACATCAGGGAACGCCCTCTCTGGTCATTTAATTCATTACTACTATCTAACGATAAATTCTGTAACTTTGTCTCAACTAATATAGACACGTTTCTGGAATTCAATAAACGGATACAGTGTCTTACTCCTTACTTTGGGAGACTTTGAAAGCTTACTTGAGGGGCCAAATAGTATCTTATACATCGTATGCTAATAAAGAACGTAAGAAGGAACTGCAAGCACTCTCACAATCCATATTAGATTTAGACAGACGATATTCTGAATCACCTACAGCTGAATTACGTAAAAAAAGAGTGGAATTGCAGACAAAGTTTAATTTTTTATCCACTACTCATGCAGAGCAATTAATAATGAGGACACGTGGTCTTTACTATGAGTATGGAGACAAATCAAGCCGGCTCTTGGCTCACCAGTTGAAACGTCAGGCTGCTTCCCGTCTTATTTCCCAGATAAAGGACTCTAATCAAACTTTAACTAGCAACCTAGAAGAAATTAACAAAACTTTTAAAACCTTTTACTCCTCATTATATACTTCTGAATTCCCTTCAGATCCAACAGATATGGAAAATTTCTTAGATAATTTAGATACTCCCACCCTGCAATCAGATAAGATGGAAGATTTAGAGCATGACCTTGAGATTGAGGAAATCAGTAGGGCCATTATGGCAATGAAGAGTGGGAAGTCTCCGGGCCTTGATGGGTACCCTATAGATTTTTATAAGAAATTTAGGGAGAAACTTGCACCAATTCTTCTGCATGTTTTTAAGAATCATTGGAGGCAGGCTCTTTGCCTCCAACTTTTTCGCAAGCATCCATTTCACTCCTCCTTAAAAAAGATAAAGATCCCACCCAGTGTGAATCATATCGCCCCATATCTCTTTTAAATACTGACATTAAAATATTAGCTAAAGTGTTAGCATTTCGTTTAGAACGTGTCCTTCCTTCAATAATTTCAGACGATCAAACGGGATTTATTAAAGGTCGCCAATCCTTTTCTAATATTCGTAGACTTGCTAACATAATGTATCTTTCTGATCGTTCTCCGCACCCAGAGGTAGTTATTTCCTTGGATGCGGAGAAGGCGTTTGATCGAATTGAATGGCCATATTTGTTTGCGGTCTTAAAAAAGTTTGGTTTTGGTAATATTTTTATGTCTTGGGTTAAATTAATATATAAGTCCCCTTCAGCTTCCATTCGGACCAATTATTCCCGATCAGACTTTTTTCCATTAACACGTGGGACTCGTCAAGGATGCCCACTGTCCCCACTCCTTTTTGCCATTGTAATTGAGCCTCTTTCAATAGCTCTGAAAACATCAACAGCATTCAAAGGAATTAAGCGAGGGGGTATTGAACATCGTGTGTCTTTATACGCCGATGACCTTTTGCTTTACATCAGTGACCCCATATCTAGTTGTCCTCTAATTATATCATTATTAGGTCGGTTTGGTAACTTTTCTGGATATAAATTAAATTTCCAAAAAAGTGAATGTTTCCCCATTAATAATTTGGCCTTACAAATTCAACAAGAATCATTACCCTTCCGTTTTTCTCTTGATGGGTTTAAATACCTTGGAATTCATATGACGCGCTCCTTTTCCTCTTTGTTTGAAGCCAATTATAAAGCTCAGTTAAAAGAAGTAAAGGCAGAGTTGGAAAGGTGGCATAGTCTTCCCCTTACTTTAGCTGGAAGAATACATTCAGTGAAAATGACAATTCTTCCCAAGTTCCTTTATTTGTTTCAGTCCCTACCAGTTTTTTTGCCCAAATCTTTTTTCCATTTAATCAACCAATCCATATCCTCTTTCATTTGGGAAAATAAGATCCCCAGGGTTAACAAACATGTTCTTCAAAGGACACGCGATGTTGGTGGTTTAGGTCTTCCAAGTTTTACTCATTATTACTGGGCATCAAATATTCAGAAGATATTATTTTGGCTTCATTGCCCAGAAACAAATTGGTGTTTAATTGAAGCACATACATGTCACTCTTCTTCTCTCCCTGCTTTAGTGTATTCTTCCTTGCCTTTGAAAGCTTCTCTATTCACATCCAATCCTATTGTACTTTCTACTCTCAAGATCTTTAATCAGTTTCGTTGTCACTATAAATTTACATCTGCATCGGTTATTGGGTCCTATTTACAAAAATCATTTATTCCCTCCATCTACACTGGACTCATCATTTAGACAATGGGTAGTTTCCGGGTTGAAATGCATCAAAGATTTATATACTGAAGGTTTATTCAACAGTTTTGAGAACCTCTGCAGATTGTATGATCTCCCACAAAACCACTTTTTTAGATATCTTCAGATTCGCAATTTTGTTAAAAACAAATTCCCATCCTTCCCTGACCTTCCTCCTACCTCACCTTTAGATAATCTTACT
Organism: Ancherythroculter nigrocauda; assembly: GCA_036281575.1. Classification (NCBI taxonomy): domain Eukaryota; kingdom Metazoa; phylum Chordata; class Actinopteri; order Cypriniformes; family Xenocyprididae; genus Ancherythroculter; species Ancherythroculter nigrocauda. The sequence goes on from VTFQ01000277.1 coordinate 21,397, forward strand.
CTCAATTTTTATAATAAAGGATTGATTTCACTTTTATACTCCCAGCTCATGTCTTTGAAAGAGTACAATCTGGATAAAATTAAATCCAGATGGGAAGATGAATTGGGCATTGAGCTATCTGAGACTTTTTGGAGGGAGGCGCTTAAAAAGGTCCACTCATCATCATCTTCTGTTAGGTTAGGGCTCATACAATTCAAAGTGCTGCACAGGGTTCACCTGAGCAAGGCATGGTTAGCTGGAATATATCCTGGAGTAGATGCAGCCTGTGATAAGTGCTCCTTTTGCCCCAGCCAGTCTGACGCATTCGTTTTGGTCTTGCTCCTCTCTAAATAATTATTGGGCATTGGTGTTTAAAACTATCAGTGATGCCCTTGGGGTGATATTGCAGCCTTGTCCTTCAATAGGTATTTTTGGAAGCCCCCAGTGACACTATGATAATTTCTTTAACTGCATCCCAGAGGGACATTATTGCTTACACCTCTTTATTGGCCCGCAGAAGAATTTTGTTATGTTGGAAATCCCCTACCCCTCCTTCTGTGACAGATTGGCTAGAAGATGTTATGTCCTTTTTAAAATTAGAGAAGATAAAATTTACATTAAGGGGATCGGTGGACATGTTTTACTCAAAATGGGAACCCATTTTGTCATATTTTAAAAATTTGAAAGAATTACCCAGTTGTTAATTTTTTTACTCTCCATATATGTATCTTTCTCTTTACCCTTTTTTTTTTTTTTTTTGGTGATGCTGTATTTGATGTTTTGTCCTCAGTGTAATTTGTCTCACAGAATGGCTAAAATAATAATTATTATTATATCTTCTTTTATCTATTCACACTGCAATACTATTATTGTAATAAATATTATCATCACTATGTAGTGGTATGCATGGGTCCATGCCTTGAAAAGATGTCAGACATTATGCGGTTTTGTTGTAGCTAAGCTGTCTAGGGAAGGGATAGGTTTGGGTGGGTGGGGAGGGGGTGGTGTTGTTATATTTAAAATAGAAGGAAGTAAATTGTATCTTGGATTGTATTAATGTATGTTGTTTTACTCCTTCAATTAAAAAAAAAAAAAAAAAAAAAAAAAAAAAAATAATAAATATATCCTACTATAAATAAATATAAATATTTGGGCAAATGTAGTATAATTTAATCCAATTTAATTTAATGCACAATTATCCAAGCCCCAACCTCAATATTAAAATAAGCTAGCATTAAAAAGTCTAACCTCTGTTGGAACAAAGGATCTCCGAAAGCGCTCCTTCATACACTGAGGGTGCAAAAGTCTCTGACTAAAAGAGCTAACCAAGGTCCCAAAAGTCTCATACAGAGGGTGGGAGGTGTTGATCCAGATGTTTGTTAACTTAGTCAACATCCTCCTCTCACCCACCTTCTCCACTGAATCCAGAGGACAGCCCACGATTGAGCTAGCCCTCCTGATCATACCCCAAAAGACCTCAATCTCCTCAGCAGATGGATACGACTTTGGCCCTTCTTGTACAGAGCACTCATGTTATCTGACCAATCCAATTTATTATTTATGTGAACACCCAAATACTTGTACACATTCACCCTCTCAATGACCTGCCCCTGGATTTTACATAACTTGTAAAAATGATTTAAATTAATTTAACAGTTTCCATTGATTTAAATACTTTAAAAGCTTAAAACAAACCTTTCTTCAGCCGAATCACAACAGATGCAAAAGCGCGGTACAGCCTTATGATGTCACATCTCTGCTCCAAAATAAAAGTCCTGTCCGCGCGCCAAAATCAGAAATATGCATAGAAATTCACATACAAATAATAAAACATGTAACAGTGCTTTTCTCAGTTTTTCGGTATGTTTGGACAAAAAATTAACAGAAAGAAAAATAAATGCAATCTAAATCTCTGAGTGTGTCTCAATCAGATCTAGTTCAGTAGTGCACTGGTGAGAGAGTCAGAGTGAGAGTTAATGGACTTAAATTAGACAAAATACACAAACAAAAAAACAGATTATACAGTAGGTTCATATTTATACATTTATGCTTAACATTTATTGATATGTAGATTATATTTAATAGATTACACTTTCATCAAAATATTAGAAGCTGGTTATTAGTAAAAGTTGTCAATACACTTATTTGTGTTTGTTGTTCTCGTTGCATTTAGTGTTTGACAAGCAGGTGATTCGAGCTCTTTGAATCACTGAATCATGTTGTGTAGCGATTGAGAAATGTTACAATTTTATCCACTAAATGAGCTCATTTAAAATTTGATGCCTGCTACAGGTCTCAAAAAAGTTGGCACGGGGGCAACAAATGGCTGAAAAAGCAAGAAATTTTGAAAAGATTCAGCTGGGAGAACATCTAGCAACTAATTAAGTTAATTGATATCAGGTCCGTAACATGATTATCCATAAAAGGGATGTCTTAGAGAGGCAGAGTCTCTCAGAAGTAAAGATGGGCAGAGCTGTAAAAGAGTGCATTGATTGTGGAATACTTTAAAAACAATGTTCCTCAACGTCAAATTACAAAGGCTTTGCAAATCTCATCATCTACAGTGCATAATATCATCAAAAGATTCAGAGAAACTGGAGAAATCTCTGTACGTAAGGGACAAGGCTGAGGATCTTTACTGGATGCCCGAGGTCTTCGGGCCCTCAGATGACACTGCATCACTCATCAGCATGATTGTGTCAATGACATTACTAAATGGGCCCAGGAATACTTCCAGAAACCACTGTCGGTAAACACAATCCGCCGTGCCATCTGCAGATGCAACTAAAGCTCTATCATGCAAAAAGGAAGCCATATGTGAACACGGTCCAGAAGCGCTGTCGTGTCCTGTGGGCCAAGACTCATTTAAAGTTTCAAAGTGGAAAAGTGTTCTATGGTCAGACGAGTCCAAATTTGACATTCTTGTTGGAAATCACAGACACCGTGTCCTCCTGGATAAAGAGGAGGAAGACCTTCCAGTATGTTATCAGCATTCAGTTCAAAAGCCAGCATCTCTGATGGTATGGGGGTGCATAAGTGCATACAGTATGGGCAGCTTGCATGTTTTGGAAGGCACTATGAATGCTGAAAGGTATATAAATGTTTTAGAGCAGCATATGCTCCCCTCCAGACGACGTCTATTTCAGGGAAGGCCTTGTGTATTTCAGCAGGACAATGCAAAACCGCATACTGCACCTATTACAACAGCATGGCTTGGTCGTAGAAGAGTATGGGTGCTGTATTGGCCAGCCTGCAATCCAGATCTTTCAAAATTCAGATCTTACAAAACTGCTTAGTATTTGAAACAATAGGAAAGCAAACAGACAGGTGCAACAGGCATTCGTATATATACATGCCAAAGGAAAAGAAAAAGTATCAAGGCAAACTATAAAGAGATGAAGGATGCAAATAGAAGTGGCCATGTCAGAGTGTCACCTGTTCAGACAATTATCTGATAAAGACATGACATGGCTAAATACATAACAAAGGCTTCTGTCCAGTGTGACTTCTCAGGTGTCCGTTTAGAATGAAACTTTTCCCGCATTTCACAAGTGATTTCTCAAGTGGCAATTAAGGGTTTCTTTATGTTTGAAACTCTTTCCACACTGACCACATGTGAAGGGCT
>VTFQ01000278.1:0-24992 GCA_036281575.1 Ancherythroculter nigrocauda
CCTTTATATCTTTTTTTGAAGGCCTGGAAATCACAATTTTAAATTTCCAAGGCCATTTTCCTCACAGCCATCATCAAATCTGATAGACGGCTGTTCTGAGAGACAAACTCAACCCAAAGGACACGGCTGACGGCATGCTTTTGACTGACGTGCGACATAATGCACACTCACTTTGAGGGAATCGTGGAGGGTTGTCATTAACATCCGTGATCACTATGGTCACCGTGGTCGAACCAGAGAGACCACCCATTTGGCCTGCCATATCCGTTGCCTTGACAACCAGCTCATAACGGTCTTGCGTCTCCCGATCGAGATCCGCCACGGCTGTCCGGATCACTCCTGAAGCCAGAGGAAAGAAGAAGAGAGAGAGATAGAGGGAGGATTGATGCGTGTTGAAAGGTCACACGAGCAACATTACACGCTTAAAGGGTTAGTTCACCCAAAAATGAAAATTCTCACCCTCATGTGTCACACCCGTAAGACCTTCGTTTATCTTTGAACACAAATTAAGATATTTTTGATGAAATCTGAGAGGTTTATGACTCGTCCACAGACAGCAATATAATCACCACTTTCAAGGTCCAGAAAGTCATGTGACTGCAGTGGTTCAACCTTAATGTTATGAAGAGACGAGAATACTTTTTTGTGTGCAAAAACAAAACAAAAATAACGACTAATAAAAATAATAAAATAGTATTTGATAAGTGAAATAAAGCTGAAATAAAATGTATGAATATTATGAATATTAAAAGCATGAGTATTATCTGTAAAACAAACTTTTAAATAGTGAACATTAGAAATGTAGCCTTGGTGACTACCATAAATAAAACAATTTAAAGTACAAAAATAACTAAAATTGAAATAAAAATAAATTAAAGCTAAATAGAAATGTTCAAAAACTAATAAAAATGACAGAAGTGCATTAAATTACTAAAGCTGAAACGAAAATTAAAATGAAAACTGAAAATATAAAAAGCTAATTCAAAATATTAATAAATGCTATAATAGTAGGGTAATAAAAATAACACTAAAATAACATAAATTAGAAAAGTTGCATTAACAACTAACTGAAATAAAATAAGCTTAAGTTGAAGTACTAAAATGACTAAAACAACTGAAATAAAAATAAAACTAGATAGAAATATATTTAAAAATCTAATAAAAAATGACAAAAGGACATAACAACATTTCTAAAACAAACTAAAATTAAAATGCAAACTTAAAATATAAAAAGCCAATAATAAATGCTAGTAATAAATAATATTTTTTAGCTAAATTAGATTAAAAATATCCTATAAAGAGACAACTGTCTGACAATATGAAGTGTTCACACAGATTAGGAAAAAATAAATAAATAAAAACAATAGTAACCAAACAACAACAACAAAACATAATGGTCATCGGACTGCATTTCTAACCAGCATGAAGCCTGTGTTTCTGTGTAGAAATGATTATAGATTAGTGCAGATATAACAAGCTACTCTTATCAACAGTTACATTCATTCATTTTGTCAGCTCTGACACGACAGACATGGAAAAAAATCGCAAAGCTTTGATCGTGATTTCATCAGTCTCTAATGTAGATGTAAGATACTGGCTGACGAAATCTTTCACTCATCGCTACTGTAACATCTGCAACTGTATCCTGCGGTTTGAGTGACAGTGATTTTTAGTGGCTTGTCACATTTCGTGTCAAATCGGCTGCATCCAGTGGCGCTCCCGTGACATCAGGACAGAAGAGAGAGCGCAGGGAAAGGTTATACGCAACAGGTTGTGATGATTGTGCTTATCTTTTGCCACCATTCTTTGGCTAAAAAAAGGGCAAATTTTGATTTTTCTACGATCTGAAATAAATAAACGGCCAACACAGCAGGAGTGTCAGGCTGGCGTGTGTCCTTTACCATTCTCATAATTTCCATGCCTGTGTCTAACCAGTGCCATGGCAACAAAGGATAATTGCAGTCCTTCAGAGTAACACAGTGCCATTGTCTTTATTTCAATCCCAAAATATCTTGAATCCAGGACCAGTGGAAAGAAAAAGAAAGTGAAAAAGAGACTTTGAATGATATACGGCTTTGAAAACATCTTGTTTTTTTTTGTTTTTTTTTTCATTTGAAAGCATTCATCAATGTGATACCTAAATGAGCGACTCTCACAAAACCTGTAAAGATCATGGTCTGGTTCGAATAATATAATATAATATAATATAATATAATATAATATAATTAATATAATATAATATAATATAATATAATATAATATAATATAATATAATATAATATAATATAATAAATATAAATATAATATAATATAATATAAATATAATATAATATAATAAACCACATATTATATTACAGTATATTTTGCAATTAAAAAAAAAATAAATAAATATATATATATATATATATATATAGAATAAAGTGTATTTTTAGGACCATTGTGTGTGTGTGTGTGTGTGTGTGTGTGTGTGTGCACTGACTGTGATTTTATTTTCATCACAATTAAGCCAATTATTTCTCCACAAACTGTCAACTGTCAATGCAAAAAACAAACAAACAAAAAAAAAACCATTAGGGATTTTTTTTATGTTTGTTTGTTTTATGTTTTTTGTATTGTGACATTATTTTCATCATTAATTAAGCCAAATAATTTTCAACAAACTAAAAACAACAACAACAACAACAACAACAACAATAATATCATTATAATAACAATGATATAATTAAATATAATCTACATACAAATGTTATTTATGCATAACGGTATTATATTATATTATATTATATTATATTATATTATATTATATTATATTATATTATATTATATTATATTATATTATGTTTTTAAAAATGCAATATATATTGCATTGTGCCATTATATCATAATTAAGCCAATTAATTATCCACAAACAAATTGTTTTATTGTAAATAATAATAACAATAATAATAATGATAATACATAACATATAATCCACATATAAATATATATATATATATATATATATATATATACATAGGGAGATTCCAGTGATGACGCTTCCGTCTGAAGGCGGCCAGTTCATGTTTACTTACACTGCTGGAGAGCTAAACTATAAACTATATATATATATATATAAATAAAATATGTAATATTTTCAGACACATTACAATAATGTGAATTTGGGATAAAATGTGACTGAATTTTCTAGAAAATAATGTCACAATAAGACAAGAATGATACTGTGGGATGAAATATGACCCGAACATGTTTTCACGCTCCAAACAGCACTATTCTCAAACATTCTGAACATAAAATAATAAAATGCACCGTGCTTCTGTATTCAAAAACCTACTTGGGGAAAAACAAAACCATAAACCATGGCATTCCTTTTGGGTTTGTGCAACAAACAATCGCTCGCCTGGCTGTCGATGTCAGTTTCTTTCTGTTCTTTGTTTCTATCTGCATTTCTTTTGCTCTCTCTTCTGTAGTCACACCGCATTCCCAGTGAGGAACCGGTAGCCATCGGCAATGTTTGTGTGGCAGAATACATCTGTGCAAAGAGCTCGCTGCTAAAGATACGTGTGCTGCTTTTAAGCGTCCAGAGCACAGAGGAAGCCACAATTCACCCTCTCTCTCTCTTCAACCACAGAAAGCTGCTGACCTGAGGTCAGATCCATTACAAGTACAGTCTGAAGTTGTGCCGATTCAAAGCACTCCACCTGGAAACATGGAGTTCCTGAGTAGATTATGGTCAGACTTCGAGGGGGATGAACACAAATGAGATCAGCTTAATATCTCGACTCTTTCTTTCTCTATATATATCAGTCTTTCTACTTTTAATTCAATGCGTTTCATGCAATTTCTTTGTTATTATTTGCACAATTTCCTAGTGATTTCCGAGTGAAAATTGCTCAAACTAAATCCTTAGTGTAGGAATCTTTTCCATACTCTAGTCATTTCAGTGCAGCAAGAGGTTGAAAATCTCCTCTCCTTTGAGAAAATTGCAGAAGCAAATGAGAATATCTTCAAACGTTTGGAGAACATGAGATGAGAACCCTTAGTTCAAACACAAGCCACTAACACACTGGATCTAATAAAATGATATTAATATCAAACTCCTCAACAAGCCTTTTTATTTATCCCGTGTGAAAGACTAAAAGCCCCGTCCAGGGATTAATGCTGTTTTATTGGAGGTTCAGAGAAACAAACGGGGTCAGGAGCAAAACACGCAGCTCATCTACTTCCAGCTCATCTAGCTCTTCTCAGATCAGAAGGAAGGAACGTGCAAAAAGTCCAGCGGCTAACGTGGCACAAGCAAAGCCATTTATCATCCGGTGCTCTCAGGTCTCGTGCCCGCCGGCCCGAAAAAGAAATCATTAAAAGTTTAGTGCTAGTTCCCTGGGGGATGTGCGCGGGCAACAAAAGCTGAGATATTCCCAGGAGATTCCAGTGATGACGCTTCCGTCTGAAAGCGGCCAGTTCATGTTCACTTACACTGCTGCAGAGCTAAACTAAAACCTCATGCCAGCAGAACAACATTCTGATGATATACTCTTTCAAATTATTTAATGCTGCAGTGCAAAGCATTCAAAACACACTCATTTATAAATAAAGTCCATTCACATGAACGATAACTATAATGATAACTCTAACAATGACTCTAACGATAACTACAAAACACGTTGGATTCTGATTGGCTGTCAGTGTTTTTATCGTTCATCAGCTGGAAAAAAAAAAAAATGTTCTGAAAGTTATTCCACTGATATTGTTTCTCTGTGCCGTTATCGTTATAGTAGTGGTGTGGACTCTTCTTTTATATTTAGAATGATTTTTAGAACTATATTGTTTATCTTTATGACACTGAAGACTGAAGTAATGATGCAACTTTGTATCAGATGAATAAATTACATTTCAAAATATAGAAAACAGTAAAATGTAATAATATTTCAAAATATGACTATTTTTTACTGTATTTTTGATCAAATAAATGTAGGCGAGCATAAGAGACTCTTTCAAAACATTAAAAAATCTTACTGACTCTAAACTTTTGAACAGTAGTGTACAGTTGCATGAAAAAGTATAAGAACAATTTTAACAAAATAAGTGAGATCATGCAAAATGCATGTTATTTTTTGTTTAGTACTGTCCTGAGTAGGATATTTTACACAAAAGATGTTTGCATTTAGTCCACAAGACAAAAAAAAAGAAGCTGAATTTTAAAAAATTCTCAATACTGTGTTTTGTTACCTGATGATCTATGACTGTTTTTATGTTTTGTGATGGTTGTTCATGAGTCTCTTGTTTGTGCTGAGCAGTTAAACTGAGCTCTGTTCTTCAGAAAAATCCTCCAGCTCCTGCAGATTTTTCAGTTTTCAAGGATTTTTTGCATTTTTAAACCCTTTCCAGCAGTGACTGTATGATTTTGAGATCCATATTTTCACACTGAGGACAACTGAGAGACTCAAACACAAGTAAGAAGGAAACACGATGCATTAAGAGCCGGGGGATGAAAACTTTTGAACAGGATGAAGATGTCCAAATTTTTCTTATTTTGTTGGAAAAAAAAAAAAAAAAAAAAAAAAAAAAAAAAAATATATATATATATATATATATATATTTTTTTTTTCCCTTTTTTTTTTTCTTTTTTTCATTTAGTCATTTAGTACTGCCCTTCGAAAGCAACAGAAGATACTTGCATGATTCCCGGAAGACAAATTAAGTACAATTTATCTTCTCTGTTTTTACTGTTATTTAAATTTCTTATGCATTCAATTTTTATTTGTTTCCTCTTTATGTAAAGCACTGAAATGTGCTATAGAAATTAAATTGCCTTGGCTTGCCTTGATCTTCAAATTCAAAAAGTTTTCACCCCCCGACTCTCAATGCATTGTGTTTTCTTCTGAAGCATCAGTGAATGTTTGAATCTATTTAATAGTTGAGTTTGAGTCCCTCAATTGTCCTCAGTGTGAAAAGACAGATCTCAAAATCAGTCACTGCTGGAAAGGGTTCAAATATGGAAAAAAAAGCTTGAAAACTGATGAATCTGCAGGATCTGGAGGATTTTTCTGAAGAACAGAGCTCAGTTTAACTGCTCAGAACAAACAAGAGACTCATGAACAACCATCACAAAACATAAAAACAGTCGTGGATCATCAGGTAACCACACACAGTATTGAGAATCAATGGTTCACAAACTTTTGAACGAGGTTATTTTAATAATTCATCTATTTTTTTTTTTTTCTCTTTTTACAAAAGGATTAAGGCAATTCTTGAATAAAGACTTGGATCTCTCTTCCAGATTGTAGTAGTTCTTCGCAAGTAGTTTAGCTATTCATCAGTTTTTATAACATATATATATATATATATATATATATATATATATATATATATATATATATATATATATATATATATATATATATATAAACTAAACCAACTTGCAGATGTCACTCGTTTAATACATCAATGCTAAAAATCAATTTCTCTAAAATGGGATTTTTACTTTCAGAACCCAAGTGTTGCACTCTGTATTACTGATAACCAAAAAAAATTCACTCCAACAACAGCACTCTTTGTGGTAAAGCTCAGTGCTGGTGCACTTACAAACATCTTGGAAAATAACCAACACTAAATTACAGTGCAGTCTATAAAAAGAAACAAGCACCAGTAAACTATTTCTACTAGAATGACTGGAGTCTGGTGGCTTAAAATCAACGGCTAAAACACTACAATGACTCGAAAAAATTGTCAACTGAAAAGTTGTATTTTAAAAACAAAGTGAGAGGAAGTCATCGTGTAAAATTTGTCACCATGATGTTTGCATGCAAATGTGCCAATTAAAAGTAGCATCCAATTTGCGCATAACATGCAAAAGGCTTTTGACATTATTATATATGCTCTTTCAATAAGAAATGATCATGTAGAGAACTAATTTGTGCTTACCGGTTTGTCGGTCAACAGTAAAGAATCTCTCTCCGTCCAGAACGCTGTAAACTATCCGAGCGCTGCTTCCATAGGTCGGGTCATCAGCGTCTGAGGCCATAACCTTCATCACTGACGTACCTGTATTCAACACATCAATTGTTTTACATTAGATTGAGACTTACACTGACAACGTTTCATATAGACATCAAGTTGTAAGCATTTCCAGAGCACTGAGATGTTATTTTCAATGCATTTTCTGAGTCAATTGTGTGCATCTCAACAGCCCTCTGGCTCCCAATACAAAGCACATATTTACATTTAGTCACACATTTTAACTAAAGCAAAGCCTGCAGCCTATAAAGTTTAATGGACCTTATTCCTGAGGGGGGAATGCAAGCTTCTCGCACGAAAAGCCTGGTGAATGAAGACGGGAAAAGATAAGGCACACAGAGTCTAAAAGAGGCGTTTTCAGCCTAATGTCGTTCCAAACCTGTACATTTCTCTCTCTTCAGTGGAAGACAGAAGCAGAATTTTGGAGGAATCTCTACAAAGAGTTTTTCTATACAACAATAGCTCATAGTGACCAAGTTTGTTGAGCTCCAAAAAATACATAAAAGTATCATGGAAGTCTTCTGATACCTGTGTGTGAGAAACAGACTGAAATCTGGTTGGTATTCCCTGAAAAAAATCTGAATGTGGACAAAAATAAGATTTGGACGAAATCAGAGTTTCACAGAGAGGAACATCATCAGTGAATAATGACTTTAAAAAAAAATGAAGAGCTGTTTAAACTGGATGTTTTTTGTGTGTGTCCCTTTAAATGCAAATGAGCTGCTGCTCCCGGCCCCCTTTCCAGAAGAGGGCGGAGCTTTAACAGCTCAACAACAACAAAGCTGGAGATTCTCACGCAGCCAAAATGAGGATTGTCAGTAACGGTGTTCAGCCTTAATGGGCCCTATTTTAAGGATCTAAACACAAAGTGTAAAGCGCACGGCGCAGGTGCACTCAGGGCGTGTCCAAATCCACTTTTGCTATTTTAACGACGGAAAAACGGTCCGTGCGCCGGGGCGCATTTTTAAAATGGGTTGTCCCTATTCTCTTAATGAGTAATGGGCGTAACGTTCAATAAACCAATCAGAGTGTCATCTCCCATTCCCTTTAAGAGCGAGATGCGCTTGCGCCACGGCCGATTGCTATTTACATGGTGGAATTTGTTGGTGGAAAAGCTTTTCAAGCGAAGAAACCGATCTGCTCGTGCGCGAAGTTAAAGCGGGCTTGCAAATGCAGGCTTTCAAATAGCTCCGCGCGATGAGTCAGTTAATATATATGTGTGTGTATTGGCACGATTGTTCAATTAATTAGCCAATTTCGTTCATCATTATAAGTAGTAATAGGCTGATCTGAAAATAGGTAGCCTAATTCTAATACACGCAATGACTATTCAGCATTACATTTTTATATTTATGTAGCCTACACAATAATATTCTTTTACACTGTAATCCTTTTGTTTTTAATATTTGGCATGTTTGTGTGATGCGCATCCCTGTGTGTAATAAGCAAAGTCAACGCGCACTGTGGACGCGCCCAGAGGCGCAGTTTCTACCAACGCGCTCTAACAAAAAAATATTGCGGCATTGACTTTAGACTTTAGACCAAGTTTGAGTTGGTCTATGGCGCAGTCTATTTTCAGCTCCTTAAAATAGCAATGCGCCTGAACACACCTCTTTTTTAGACCAGCACGCCCATGGGCGCACTAACTGGCACAAATGCATTTACTAATTTAAGGACGTGGCGCTGAACGGGAAAACGCAAACGGCGCCGGATGCAAACTAGCAAACACACTTGCGCTGTGCCTTGCGTCGCATTGCGCCGGGTGTATTATAGACCTTATGTAGCCCCGCCCCTTTTCAGCGTTGCGCTCGTTGTCGTTTGACTTCCGGTTTGTATTTCCACAGCGATATTACATTTATGAATGAACTGCTCATTTTAAAATCTTCCCGATCTACTGACATTTGTTAAGACATCTGCTTTAAACATAACAATGCTCATGATAACTTTCATTAACTCTACAACAACTAAATTCACTTAACCAACTAATTATTCTTTGACAGCGATGCCATAGAAATGTACAGAGCTACCGCAAAACGGAAGTTCAAAGACAATTTTATAAAGATGGCGGCGCGCATGTTTCTCTGGTAAATAAGGTCTATAGGGCCCACATTGTTCAAACCGGAGTCGACACTGATGGAGAGACTCAGGAAGAAGTTACAACTTTTAGAATGAAACTGGACGTTTCTGAATGGTTAGTGGATAAATTGATGTAGTTGCTGTGGAGTTGATTCAACTCATCCACTAGCATGTGTCGTCATGTTCATCTTTTGTGTTGAATTGACCCTCGTTTGTGAAGCAGTCCGGCGTAAAATGACGGCATGACAACAACACTCTACTACAACAACTCTTCCTCTTCTCTAAAGCAGCCCAACATGACCCCGCCCCCTTTGTTGTGTGTTCTCGGGGGCGGGGTTTATGTAAATTGAGGGCTAGTGATGTCACCAACCCAGGAAGAAGCTCGTTGTAGTCCCTACCAGCCATTTGTTGTAGTCCTTAAACAGACAATTCTGTAAAATATCTCCCTTTGCATTGAACTTTGAGCGTCGTAACTTTACAGATGTTGTTTATGCTCAAACAGCAACATTACACACTAACTAAAGTCAAAAAAAGTGAAATCATAATCAAGGACCCCTTTAAAGATCTCTTATATGTCAAAAGATGCTTTATATACTGGTTGCAACACACAGGTCCTGAAACATCAAGGAGAGTAAATGATGACAGAATGTACATTTTCTTTTGAATTATTCCTTTAAGAGACACGGTGATTGCATATGTAGCGAAAAAATGGCGCTCAAGGACAACTCCAGTGCTTTTATTCAGGCCGATCGGTCTGCAGGTAATTGGTGACAGCTGGCGGTGTCCGCAAAAGGTCATCGTTGCAGTCTCTCACAGAGGCCTGTCACGATACTGTCCGGCCACATAATAGGCCTATGCTAATTAGGTTAATTAACGAGAAGTGTCAGAATCTTGTTTGTATTCAGTCACAAAACCGCCTCCCATGAGGGCTTACAGAAAAGGACAATGTTTTATCATTAAAGCTAACCACTTTTGCCAAAGCCAAACACCCCGATCGGTATCTGTCTGATTGCTTTACACTTTCTCTAACCTTCCATCGGTTTCCTGGTCTGAGCTGTGGTGTGAACAGAAGTGAACATCAAATGCTTGGGGAAAAAAAAAAAAAAAAACTCACAGGGTATTCTTATACATTTGGCATTTTCTGTGTGCGGCCACTCTTTCAAGTTTAGTTTTGTTTATAGTGCTCTATTTTGCCTAATGGGGCTGTGGAGGCAAAGGAAGATTTGCTGGTATATCAAGAAAACAGACTTTGCATATCGCCATTCAGAACAACAAATAACTGCCAACCATTTTCAGAAAAAAACATGCTTTCATGGTGATCTTCAAAAGATCACGGACGCCTACTCTGCTCTAGGATAACTTTGAAAACTGTCTGCATTGCATTAAAAAATGTAACTATAAGATAGCATTTCTCTTGTTAACTGGGAGTTGAGATGCAGAGGCCATTTCCTTTCATGGGATTACTTACTTATCTTAATTTTCCACAGGTAATAATCAGCATGAAGCTGTCCGACGGCCCTCCCTGAGTCTAGTAATGCCACTAGTGAAAAACTATATAAATGCAAATGTTATTTTATTGTGTTTACACTCAAACAGGAAAAGGAGGCAGTTGCATAGTCTCTTATTAATGCACAGCCTCAGATTCACTAAGAGGTCATTAGATCTTGGTTTATGCATCCTGCAGTGGCTCCTGGGAATGCATAAAAGAAAAACACACTTGAGAAGTTTGAGACATATGCAATTAGGCTTAACATGAACTGGAAACTGTTTACCACCATCAGTTGGAGAAAAAAAAAATGCAGTCAACCTTGATGCATTAACAAAAGTGTGCATGATATGGTGTTTAATATGAACTCTAAAAATAAAAAGGTTTTTTAATGGCATTTATGGTCCCATGAAGAACCTTTAGTAAATTCACATTTTCAATTCAATTCACATTTATTTGTATAGCGCTTTTCACGATACATATCATTTCAAAGCAGCTTTACAAAGAATGCATGTCAACATTACAATTTAAAGAATGCAGTTAGCAAATAATGTAATAATTTAGGCAATTAATTTACAATCACTGTTAGCAGTTTAACTGAACGTAGAAGCAATGAGCTCCTGAAAAATAAATTACATTAACAATAATTAGGATATAGAAATATAGTAAATCCCCTTACAGTCCCTTAAATCTCATCTTTGATCATCACAGTAACATATTTAAACATTTTGTTTTTCCCCCCTGTGAAAATAATTTCTTCATGCCTTAGAATAGATTGAATGTAACTCCACACCCTTGGTTCATTTAGTATATGAGGATAGATGGATATGCAAATTAGTCTCCGCCTCCACTCAATCACACCAGCTCGGATTACCTGATCAACTCGCTCAACTGTAGTAAACGCGACAATGCCAAATGGTTTAATTCAGCCATATATGTTTGATACTGTAATAATATCATAGACTGATTTGATACATTCTGATTAAGCCAGGATTAGACCTTAGTTCAATTAGGGCATTTAAGTAACTTTTATAAATGTTCCTTACATTACAGGTGTGCATCTTGATACAAAACAATGACAATGACATATTTTTAAGATATATCTGTGCAAGTTGCTTTAAGTTAAAACAGCTCAAACATGCATTTTAGTCTGGGACTAGCTTAAGCCTTGCCTTTAGAAATGTTTTGAATCATAAATCATATACACTTTTGTAGAAAGTCAGTGGAGAAAAGCCCCGCCCTCTCGCTGACGGGATTGGTCACATGTTTTTGATGGAAGGAAACAGGGGCGGTTTCAAACCGCTTTTTGTCTTTGGTTCACTGCAGGAGAAAATACTCAGCAATAGTGTTGACTGATGCATTTGCACATGGTGCAAATAGACATATAAACAACATTCATTCATTCACGGGGTCTTTAACATCCACGATTCTGAAAGGTTTGGTAACACTTTACTTAAAGCCTTTATATATAATGCATTATAAAAGTATAATGCACTTTATAATGCATTGTATGATCTCATGAATAATTGTAACCAAAAATATAATACATTATAATACTTCTGTTACGCCTTTAGAAAGTAAAATGTATTAAAACAACCAATATCTATGGAAGCTTGTTTCTGCCACTGAATAAAAAAATAAATAAATAAAAAATGGTGACTTTTTAATCTCACAATCAGGACTTTTTTTACTCGCAATTGTGTGATACAAACTTGCAATTGTGAGAAATAAAGACAGAATTGTGTGACAAAGTCAAAAGTGAGAATTTCAAAAAAAAAAAATAATAAACTCACAATTGCAAGTTATAAAGTCAGAAAATTTGCAATTCTGAGGAAAAAAAAGTCAGTCTTCTTTTCCTTTGAATTGGACTTTATGATTTGCAGTTGTAACTTTATATCTTACAATTCTGAGAAAATGTGTCAGAATTGCATGACAAACTCACAATTGGAAGAAAAGATGAAAAGTTGCAATTATCTTTTTTTTTTTTTTTTTTTTTTCAGTGGCGGAAACAAGCTTCCATAAACATAGTAGTCAACATTTGAAGTGGATCAAAACCTTTCATCAAAATTGTCCTAAAACCTTCTTCTTAGGACAACTTTGATTAACTTTTTTGATCCACTTCAAATGTTGACTACTGCATTTTAACTTTGGTTACAATTATTTATGAAAAGATGTAATGCATTATAATGTACATTATGAATACCTTTATAATGCATTTTACATAGATGCTTTAAGTGTCACCAAAGGTTCTTTAGGGAACCAAAACTAGTTATTCTATGACACTGTATAAAGTATAACATTACCATCCAATACCATAGTACTGCACTTTTTTGTAAGGGTTTCTTTCCAAAACATTAAAGGGTTCAGACCTGACTCTGAGATAAGAAAAAGGCTGATCTGGAGTGTAATAGTAGTGTGTTTGAGTTCTCTGTGTATTCTACCAAGTGCAAATATTGCTCTAGAAGTAGATGGGAGGGGGGGAAAGTGCATGTTTGCAGGCCTTGATCCAGCTCTTCACAGTTATAACCCGTATCTGAGACACACACACACACACACACACACACACACACACACATACCTACTTAACTACAATGTGAGGACGTATGACTGGATACCCTACCTTTAGGGACTACCCTTTCTGAAGGGTCTAGAGACTAAAGAAAGACATCACTGCGCTTCTGGAGAAGCCCTTATTACAGATATCACTTGATTTTATCAATAAAACACTTCCTTAAAGACCTGACACTTTACCTTCACATTGGGGACAGTATTTTATATGTCCAATTTGGGGACATACACAAACTCTGATCTAGTCATCCTTTGAGGACTGTGGAGATACACAGACTCTGGTTAAGGTACACTTTCAGGACTTTGTTGTAACTTGTAATTTTATAAGTTATTTATCCTAAGAAGACACAGAAGTGTAATATTACAATTCAAAGTTTCAATACTGGGTACTGGAATCAAGCTAGAGCAGAGAAACTAGTGTGAGAGACTAAACTGGGCTTTTTAACTTCTTCAAGAGCACTGAAAATGGGTAGCATACATTTTCATTTGATTTGCAGCTTGAGATCGAGTGCCTTTGGATTGCTCAGTTGGGAAATGACAATTAACATTCAGAAATATTATTGATTCGACTGTATTGACTATCAGAGAACAAAAGATGAACTGAATTAAGCTGAATAATGACATTATTGTCTTCTGCAGAACTGTTTTACAAATGGAATACAAATCATGTCAATTGTTAAAATTTGCAACAGTTATTTTATGTGTGTGAAGGTGTTTTGAAATGAACTGTATAGTATAAACACACCTTAGAAATAAAGTTGTCTTGACTTCAAGGCAGAGAACACTTCCTTGACCACTGCCTGCATCCTTCTAGTCAATTTAGCATTGACTGCAAATAATCATTATCCCAAAAACATCTTAAGATGTTTTCCTCACCAGTGTCATCTCTGGCTACTCACTGGGGCCTTAAGACATTAGGCATGTTTTCTGCAAAATGTAATAATAGTCAAAAAAACTATATGAATAAAAAAGTGACACACACACTCCGATAAAATGACTCTTTGGGGACTCTAGTGATACACAAAATCTGATAAAATGACTCTTTGGGGACTCTAGTGAGACACAAAATCCGATAAAATGACTCTTTGAGACTCTAGTGATACACACACTCCGATAAAATGACTCTTTGGGGACTCTAGTGATACACAAAATCCGATAAAATGACTCTTTGGGGACTCTAGTGATACACAAAATCCGATAAAATGACTCTTTGAGGACTCTAGTCATACACAAATCTGATAAATGACTCTTTGAGAACTCTAGTGATACAACAAAATCTGATAAAATGACTCTTTGAGGACTCTAGTGATACACAAAATCTGATAAAATGACTCTTTGAGGACTCTAGTGATACACAAAATCTGATAAAATGACTCTTTGAGGACTCTAGTGATACACAAAATCTGATAAAATGACTCTTTGGGGACTCTAGTGAGACACAAAATCCGATAAAATGACTCTTTGAGGACTCTAGTGATACACAAAATCTGATAAAATGACTCTTTGAGGACTCTAGTGATACACAAAATCCGATAAAATGACTCTTTGAGGACTCTAGTCATACACAAAATCTGATAAAATGACTCTTTGAGGACTCTAGTGATACACAAAATCTGATAAAATGACTCTTTGAGGACTCTAGTGATACACAAATCCGATAAAATGACTCTTTGGGGACTCTAGTGATACACAAAATCTGATAAAATGACTCTTTGGGATTCTAGTGAGACAAACTGATTAAATGAGTCTTTAATATTAACAATAACAACACATTGTGGCGAATAACAGAAATTCAAAAAGATAAGAAAAAAAAAACAATTTACAAAGGACAACAATGAAAATGCAAAACTGGCACTAACTTGGAGGCTTCCGTACTTCCTCCATTCACCCATCTTTAAAATCTCTCTACTTCCTCCTTTACCTTCACCCTCCTCCTTCCCTTTACATTCACTCGCTCTTCTCACAACTTTTACATTCGCTCCTCCCTCTTTTCATCCCCTTTACATTCTCTTTCTTTTCATCCCCTTTACATTCGCTCCTCCCTCTTTTCACAATCTTTACATTCGCTCCTCCCTCTTTTCACAACCTTTACATTCGCTCCTCCCTCTTTTCATCCCCTTTACATTCGCTCCTCCCTCTTTTCACAACCTTTACATTCGCTCCTCCCTCTTTTCACAATCTTTACATTCGCTCCTCCCTCTTTTCATCCCCTTTACATTCGCTCCTCCCTCTTTTCACAATCTTTACATTCGCTCCTCCCTCTTTTCATCCCCTTTACATTCGCTCCTCCCTCTTTTCACAACCTTTACATTCGCTCCTCCCTCTTTTATCCCCTTTACATTCGCTCCTCCCTCTTTTCACAATCTTTACATTCACTCCTCCCTCTTTTCACAACCTTTACATTCTCTTTCTTTTCATCCCCTTTACATTCACTCCTCCCTCTTTTCACAATTTTTACATTCGCTCCTCCCTCTTTTCACAATCTTTACATTCACTCCTCCCTCTTTTCACAACCTTTACATTCTCTTTCTTTTCATCCCCTTTACATTCGCTCCTCCCTCTTTTCACAACCTTTACATTCGCTCCTCCCTCTTTTATCCCCTTTACATTCGCTCCTCCCTCTTTTCACAATCTTTACATTCGCTCCTCACTCTTTTCACAATCTTTACATTCGCTCCTCCCTCTTTTCACAACCTTTACATTCGCTCCTCCCTCTTTTATCCCCTTTACATTCGCTCCTCCCTCTTTTCACAACCTTTACATTCGCTCCTCCCACTTTTCATCCCCTTTACATTCGCTCCTCCCTCTTCATCCTTTACATTCGCTCCTCCCTCTTTTCACCTTTACATTCGCTCCTCCCTCTTTTCACCTTTACATTCGCTCCTCCCCCTTATCCCCTTTACCTCATCCTTAATATTTATGACATATAGAAAGTTTAGTGACATTCCATCGAACTTCATTGTAACTGAACAATGAAAACAGAACATTGAAAATGAACTATTCTTTCTTCATTAGTGTTCTTATACTCAGTCTTACTTTCTTGATAATTCTGATTCATTCCATCCTCAAAACAATTTCTACACCTTTATCCTAATTTCTTTTAATTTTCCTCCACTTATTACAAAAAGAGAATGATGTGCAAAGTGTTAAGATGGCATGTAAAATATAAGAGCTAATATGGGATTATTTTACTTGGGATAAATGGTACAGATTATTTTTGATTAGTTTATGTAACATCGCAGTACAGTCTTTTGCTAACAACGTTAATGTACAGCACCTTCAATGAGCTGGTCGCTAGTTGAGCCACTCTCTTCACACAAATAAGTCAAATAATACTTTTAACACTTTCCACATCATATGATATTTTTACAGTATTTTTATATATTATATATTTATTTTTTTACAGTAAAGAAGTTATAAAAGGCACTGAAGTGTTTTTGTGTTTGTGCCTCCTCACAAACCACCCTTTCTTTTAAGAGTCGTGATCCTGTTCCGCACATAATTTTTCACACCAGTCCATGTTCGCTGCTTCAAAGCTTCTGGCTCTGCGTGAATGCATCTTTCACAGTCTTGCTTACCAGGAACTTTGCATGTCTTGATGAACTTCATCATGTGTCTCTCTACTGCTTTTACCTCATTGTCCTCCCATTTCTTTTTTGGAGCATTTGAAGAACCTATGGAATAATTAAAAATGTAATTCTCATAACTAAATCAGTGAGTATGACCAAATCATACATATGTCCTAATGTGTAGATTTTTCTGAATTTTGAAAAGCCCTTGGATGGCTATTGCTGCTTGGAGCTAATTTATGGTTATTTGATGATTATTGTGTGTGTAGTTTAGAGATTTTTCTTACCTTGATCCTCTTGTGAAACAGATTGATCAGATTGAACAGGTAGATCAGTCTCTGCTGGTGCTGTTGTCTGAGATACGTCACTGTAATCCTCCTCATCACTTGACATGGAATCACCTTGAGCCTCAAGTTGCTCTAAACAGTTGATAAAAAAAACAACAACAACAGTTTATTGATTATACTTAGCATCTGTAACATATGATAATGTACAGTTTTTGCAAATATATACAGCACAGGCACACACAGACCGTCCAAGTATACTCATACCATTTGGGTCAATTTCAATGTCGTCAAGTTTCTTTCCTTTGAAGTCAGACAGTGTTCCTTTCTCCATGGCCATTAGGACTTTACTCATTTTTGCCAGCTGCAGTGTCCCCTCTGGTAACCGGTAATACTGTCTGTGGATTCTAATATCGTGACCAAGGAAATCAGCCAGCTGGTCTGCTTCATTCTCATCAAGGTTCAGAACTTTCGACATGGTTGCTATGTGTTTCCTGAGCCTGGTTGATGACAGCGCTTCGGGATTCTTTATGCCACATTCACAAGCAGCTTTGTTGATGCACTCTCCTCCTCTGTAGGCAGACATCGCTCCACATCTGGCAAACATAAAGGGATTCTCTGCTGGAACGCCACAAACCTCACGTGTTTCAACGAGCAGCTCCATGGCAGTAACCATCGAAGGCTTGAGGAGCACAGGAACCTTTCTCCCCCGTTTACCACGGATCTCAACTCTGGTGAAGTGCAGGCACAGCTTCCTCTCAAACTCAGACAGACAGATGGCGATGTCTTCGTGTAGCTCAGAAGAATCCCTGCTTTTAAAAGCTGACAAAAGCATCCGGGACACCTCACCTTCTCTTCTTCTGTTGAACAGGATGACCTGGGACAGCGTGACTTTGGCTAGAGCAGCATAGCTGTCAGCAGAAGGGCAAGTTCTGAGCTTACTTAGGAGCTCATTGTGTTTCTTGTCAAGATGTGCATGTAGGACTTTGACGTCCTGAGTGAAAGGAATGATCTGTGGTGTGTTCCACTTGGCTTCTTTCAATGTAGTTATAGCACCAGCAGAAATGTACTCATTCCACCTTGCCTGGTGTATTTTCCTGAAGTCTCGAGCACACTCAGCACGGTCATGATCTCCATACATCATGGCGTTGCTCTCAACAATGCTACAGATCTTGTTTAAAGAATGCCCAAGTTTGAGAGCTAAAGAAGGAATACGGTAGAAGTTTTTCTCTTCATCGTAGCCAGATACAACTTTAACAGCTGCTATGACATGTTTGAAGTTTGCTGGTATGATGAAGTCTACCATTGTTCTCAGTGGTGTAAACTTCCTTGCTTCAAGAAGAAGTCTGCCAACTTCTCTCATCTTCTGCCTGATGTAGTCATGTCTGGTCACATCAGACCCCATCCTGTTGAACATGTGCTGCCCCAGCTGCATGATGCATATGTCGGAATGGACTACACGTGAAATGTCATCATAGTTCATAAAGGATAGTACTTTCTTGAAACCTGTGCTTACTTCTAAGCCAACTGGTGTGTTCAGAGCACACAGAGATCTAACTCTTTTCCTGCCCTGGGCTTCATCATCTTTAGGTTTCAGAGGACAGGTTTTGATATGTTTCCAAAGGATACTCTTGTTGTAAAGCCCTTGGCAGTAAATGCAGTGAATAAATTCTTTGGCTCTTTTTCCTTTTTTTGGACGGTAACAGGCAATCATCTCCCCATGTCCTTGTCTCACAACATCTGTGTTGTGGGCAAAGTTGCCCCTTTTTCTAAGGTGGTTTAACTGGACTCGTCGTTCTTTTGAATTTTTTGGATATGCTACTGCCTTTACAACCTCCACTTCGTTGCGATGGACAAATTCAAGATGTCTTGCCATTTTTGAATATGGCTTAGAGCAATAAAGGCAATACTGCTTCTTGTTGTATGTCTTGCATTCCTGCTTTGGTGATGGCATGGACTGAATAAAAGTCTTATCACCAGACAAGGTGTTTGTCTCTTTAGTTTGGCATTTCATCTTTTTTGGTGATGGTGCCGTCATAAATTGATTAGATGAACTACCAGCCTCTTTGAGTGATTTTGGATGCATCAAAGCACTTTTACCCATGTCATGTCCAGAAGAACTACCATCCGATTCATCAGAGTTGATTTTTGGTATGTAGTCAACATCACTGTAGTCTGTGACATCGCTGTAGTCACTGATGGCACTTCCTGAATACTGAATGAGAAAAAAATGAACACTTACTCAAATAATTCCAAATGTTGTTTTTTTCCAACTACTTTTTTAGTGATCACATGAGTATACCACTGCCAGAATCTAACAGAAGAGATCGTATGTGAGCATAGTGGGCATGGCAGCAGTTCCCGTAAAATTACATTTCCTGGATTGTAGGCAAGTAAAGTCATAACTATGAAAATGATTTGAGTATACACTGCGTTCCAAATTATTATGCAAGAGACAAATCAGTAAGATTTCTGTACAATAAACATTCAGATTTTAGTTTTTCTAAGAAAATGTTTGTTCATTTATTTATCCATGTCTTTTTAGATAACTGGTATCAACCTCATTTGCCAGATCTATGGAAACCCTACTTAGAGGTTGTTCCACATTATTAAGCAAGTCACAGTTCTCATGCAATATGGGGAGGAAGAAAGATCTTTCTGAAGATGAAAAGCATGAAATGGTGCAATGTTGTGCAAAAGGCATGAAAACAACTAATATTGTGTGAAACTGAATGGAGATTATCGAATTATCATAAGATTTGTGAATGATTTAGAGCACAGCAGAACTCGGTCAGATAAAGGCTTATTAATGAAAGTTCATGTCAAAAAAATTAACTGTATTAAAAGGGCAGCTATAAAAAAGCCAGTGTTGAGCAGCAAACAGGTATTTGAAGCTGCTGGTGTCTCTGGAGTCTCAAGAAGCTCTCCATGCAGGCTGGCAGTTGTGCGTAAAGATGCATTTCAGCCACTCCAAACCAAACCTCACAAAGAGAAACATTTACAGTGGGTTTAGAAATACATGAAGACTCATTTTTAAATAGCTTTATTCACTGACTAATGCTGTACTACAATGGATGGTCTAAATGGATGGATTTCTGGATGGTTGGTGAATGGCCACCACGTGCCAATAAGACTGCGACGTCAGCAAGGAGCTGTCGGGTGATGATTTGGGCTGGAATACTGGGAAGTGAGATGGAGGGTATTAAAATGACTTTTGCAAGATATGTGGAGTTCATAACTGGACATTTTTCAGCTATGGTATAAAAAGGAGGATAGTGCACAGTACAATGCGCTATTTGTACAATGCACTATGCACTATCCCATGCTGCAAAAAAACACCACAGCAATAAATCTGTTTGAAAATGTATTTCTTCACCAACTGTTAATGTTTATCTTTGTGAGGTTTGGTTTGGAGTGGCTGAAATGCATCTTTACGCACAACTGCCAGCCTGCATGGAGAGCTTCTTGAGACTCCAGAGACACCAGCAGCTTCAAATACCTGTTTGCTGCTCAACACTGTCTTTTTTTATAGCTGCCCTTTTAATACAGTTAATTTTTTTGACAGGAACTTTCCTCAATAAGCCTTTATCTGACCGAGTTCTGCTGTGCTCTAAATCACTCACAAATCTTATGATAATTCGATAATCTCCATTCAGTTTCACACAATATTAGTTGTTTTCATGCCTTTTGCACAACATTGCACCATTTCATGCTTTTCATCTTCAGAAAGATCTTTCTTCCTCCCATATTGCATGAGAACTGTGACTTGCTTAATAATGTGGAACAACCTCTAAGTAGGGTTTCCATAGATCTGGCAAATTATTTTGTCTGAGATTGATACCAGTTATCTAAAAAGACATGGATAAATAAACAAACAAACATTTTCTTAGAAAAACTAAAATCTGAATGTTTATTGTACAGAAATCTTACTGATTTGTCTCTTGCATAATAATTTGGAACGCAGTGTATAAAGAGTTACATGGCAAGTCACATACCTGTCTTTTTCTTGATAGCCTTAAAGAGGGTACCTGGAAGAGGAGAAATACAAACAAATAAAAATAATATATAATTTAGTCCTACCAGTCCAATACACACAGACCATCCCAATAATTGAGCAAATGAAGATACCCACCTCTCTTAATGAGAGTGTCTTAGACATCTGTGATGAGAGAACCACGGGTGTGGATACAGCACAGGGTGAAGATAAGGGTGGAGCAGGAGAAGATGGAGGCTGTGCTGGGCTGGATGAGGATGATGAGGGCTGCGCAGGCGAGGATGAGGACGACGAGGACTGCGCAGGCGAGGATGAGGATGACGAGGACTGCGCAGGCAAGGAGGAGGTCAACGAGGGCTGCGCAGGCGAGGATGAGGATGACGAGGACTGCGCAGGCAAGGAGGAGGTCAACGAGGGCTGCGCAGGTGACGTTGGTGGTGCAGGAGGTGGTGACGTTGATGAGGTCATTACAGAGGTGGACACAGCACAGGGTGGGGATGAAGAGGATGCATCAGTTGCGGACGCGACTAAGGATGACTGTAACAGTTTGAAAATATAATCTGAATAAAAACATAAGGTCTACAAGCAAAAGAAACTATTAATTAATATTAAAATAATTAGCTGTTAATGGACTGAGGTGTTGATCACAGAGTATTGTTATGATGTTGACATATTACTCAATCTTACTTTAGCAATCTTATTGCGTTCCTTTTCAGTTTCTGCTCTGTTAAAACGTTCATAGCAATCTTCATGATGTTTTCTTAATTTTGCCAGTCTTGATTGAAACCGCTTCTGTGGATATATAAAGAAGTATTTAGCATAAAGGGTTAGTTCACCCAAAAATGAAAATAATGTCATTAATTACTCACCCTCACATCGTTCCACACCCGTAAGACCTTTGTTAATCTTCAGAATACAAATTAAGATATTTTTGATTAAATCCGATGGCTCAGTGAGGCCTGCATTCAATGCAATAACATTTCCTCTTTCAAGATCCATTAATGTACTAAAAATATATTTAAATCAGTTCATGTGAGTACAGTGGTTCAATATTAATATTATAAAGTGACAAGAATACTTTTTGTGCACCAAACAAAAAAAATAACGACTTTGACAATATAGTGATGGGCTGATTTCAAAACACTGCTTCAGAGCTTCACAAATCGAATCAGTGACTATCGGATCTCCTATCAAACGGCTAAAATGCTGAAATCACGTGACTTTGGCACTCCGTATCACTGATTCGATTCATAAAGCTCCAAAGCAGTGTTTTGAAATCGGCCCATCACTATATTGTCAAAGTCGTTATTTTGTTTTTTTGGTGCACAAAAATATTCTCGTCACTTTATAATATTAATATTGAATCACTGTACTCACATGAACTGATTTAAATATGTTTTTAGTACATTAATGGATCTTGAGAGAGGAAATGTCATTGCTTTGAATGGAGGCCTCACTGAGCCATCAGATTTAATTAAAATTATCTTAATTTGTGTTCTGAAAATTAAAGGTGTGGAACGACATGAGGGTGAGTAATTAATGACATTATTTGAACTAACCCTTTAAACAAATATAAAATGTACATTAACAATATTGAAAATAAAATTGTGACAATAACTAGGTAACTAGCAGAGGTGGGTAGTAAGACTACATTTACATTCCATAACTTTTGGCGCTCGAGCGGTTAATAAACATAACTGCATGTCTAAAGAACATTGTAGCTGGAGCTACTTCTCTCTGTTTATGTCTATGACGAGTCACACAGATACTGTGCTTCTCCGCAGTGGTTCCTTCCAGACCGGGAAGGAACCTCTTTAACTTTTTACATTTCTTTTCACAGAAATTACATTTCTAATGACAAAATATTATTTTGTACCATTTGGAGCGTTTACACAAAGTGTGCTGGATGAAGTGGACACGCACCTACAATCAACTAAAAACAAACCTTCTAATGCATCCTACGGTTTGCCAGCGATAAAGATCTTTTCTAGTTGAACACCTGTGCATCAGCTGTTAGTAGTTGCCTGTGTTGAATAGGGTGTTCAGTATTTTGGGGGCGGAGCAATGAAGGGAGGGGTGTGGTTGTTTGGGTGTCGATTTCAAATATCAACAGTTTTTCCCAGAAATCATCTAATAGTTGCTGCATTATGAGATAGTTACCGTTTTTCTTGATGTTCTTGCTTTGCCTGACTGCTTATGTGGACCACTGCTGTTCACCTCATCCAATCCAGGTGAAGAAACAGGAGCAGCACAATGGGGCTGGATGCCAGAAAAGGAACCAGTGAATATAAAAATCAGAAATGTTTGTATAGAACAGAAAAACCAGTAATTACTCTAGCTGTCCTACAGTAACTTTATCTATCACTCCTTTCCTTCTGTTAACACCCAGACACACTACTCACAAAAGAGTCAATAATATAGAATAATGATACAGATGTTTTAAAGTGGACTTACCGATCTCTGCGGACCCAAACTGATGGATGGCTTTTTATCAGAGGATTCAGTTGATGCTTGATTCAAAGGCTTGAGAAATATGAGACCACAATCACATGGTAACTAATCAGATAGTAAAAGATTATCCTGAATTACTGATCAATCTTTCTATCATTTTTTTGATAGTACCTTGACTCGCCATGGCCAGTCTGAGTCTCCGTAATTGTAAGTGATTTCTTCTCCTGGTAGAATGTCTCGCACAGCAAAGAGACACAGGTGAGGTTTCCTGCTCACTTCAAGGGTTCTCATTTTGCAAGTAGGATTTCTGTGTTCATCATTTACAAGTCTTCCCAAGGAACCGTCTTCTTTAGATGCATCCATGCTATAAAGACATAAAATTATTACTCAATACTTGTAATCTTATATATGCTAGACATGTAGAGTTATTTTTAAGTGGAAACCCACCGCTCTGCATAAGTTGTATGTCTCGTTTTTAATCTACCCGATTCAGACCATCAGCTGATCATCAGGACACAGCTCTATGAACTCAACCGAGTGTGTCAGGTTAAGGAGACAAACAGAATCTGCAGAGAGGAGGGTCTGAGAACCACGGATCTATCGGATAGTGTATGGCAACATCCTCTCAGCAGACAAATGCATCTAACATTCACCATTTTGTTCTCTTTTGGGAATACGGTTAAAAATGAATATTGATGACTCAAAGAAACTGCACTCAGCAGCCTTCAAGTCAGTTCATGGTTAATTTTAAGTATTAAGGGTGTGTTCACACTTGGCATGTTTGTTTAGATTAAAATGAACCCTGGTGCCATTGCTCTTTTATGGCACTTTCTCACTGTGCGGTACGACTCAACTCGGTTTGTTCTTCCACTGCAGTTAGTACCGCTTCAAAGTGATTGGGATTATAGTCTGATCATTACAGTTGTGCTGCCACCTCGTCTACTGACCACAATAGAGGCGTTTCTTTTTTCAAGTTGCCTGTGATGGTCATTTAAAGCAAGTCGATTAAAAAACACAAGGCAGCAAACCCGCTAGAATTAAATCTAGCTGGTGTTGTAAATCCAATCTAGTGTCTCTGCGGATGCTGTTATACTCTCTGACAAATCAGTGATCTTCAGTGCTTACACGTCACATTTCAGTATCAGTATGGCACGTTTGGAACCTCAACCAAAGTGGTACTATTTAAAGGGATAGTTCACCCAAAAATAGAAATGTTTATCTGCTTACCCCCAGCGCATCCATGATGTAGGTGACTGTTTCTTCAGTAGAACACAAATTACGATTTTTAACTTAAACCGTTGCTGTCTGTCAGCTGTATAATGGAAGTCAATGGAAAGTCCATGTATAAAAGTCCATAAAAATTAAGGGGCCGTGCCGAGCCGTACCATGTAGTGGAAAAGCAGCATTCATTAGAACGTGTGAACGCTGCTATCTGAACCCTGGTGCACACTAAACAAGTGGACAGAGACTACTGAAAAGATGGGTCTTGGTCCACTTCCAAACAAACTCTGGAGCAGTTCGACTGAAATATGAATGCAACACGGACCAAA
>VTFQ01000279.1:0-15000 GCA_036281575.1 Ancherythroculter nigrocauda
TTCAATTGTGGCATGTCAAGATTCGTCATGCAATGACATCCATATGAAACGCACAAGAACCAATGATGTCCATTATGAAATCTCATCATGCCATATTTGAACTTATTTGAGCTTATGTCACATTGACTGCTGCACCTGTAGTATACTTATCAAATCCTGCTGCGGTTTCTTGATGTTTTCTTACTAAAGCAACAAAGTACATGCACTACTGTTCAAAAGTGAGCCAAACCTTTGAACTGTAGTGTATACAACAGGTAGCAAAGGTGCAAATCGATGTCACCAATGCCAACCTGAAGGCAGAGCACATAAAAGCACAGTGAATTCTTTAGTAGAAGGATGCTGGGAATTATTGATGGGCATGGTTTGTATTAGGGCATTTTTGTAATGTGAGAATTATATGTGTAGGTGTTTTTTACACAGAGTCTCGGTCTGTAGTTCAGAATTTGAGAGTCATTCTGCTGAATCAAAGTTCAACGAATACTTCAGTTTCCCAAATCCTCCAATACAACTGAAACAATTGTATTGGATTAAATGTCATTGCACCTTGGAGGGACTTTGGAGGAACTTTTTCATGCTCAAACAGCAACACACTAAAGAAGGATGAAGTGAATAATTCCTCGTATTTTGCAGCTTGAAAATCCCAACTTTTTTGACTTTGCATCCTTTGACCACTCAGGTCACCCAATAACAGCTGATCAGCCATGTGCTGTAAACCACTGCGAACATCTCAGCAAATGCATAGAAATGCTTTTAAACAATGCGCTAGCGGCGTCTTTTGCTCAGACATGACTTGCTCTTCTGAAATTCTAATGTCTAATGTCATTATGTAACTCCACTTAGTTATGCGCTTACATGTGCTTTTAGCTTCATTGACACAGTCCTCTGATCGTACATGCACGCTTCACTCTGTTCGCCGGTCCTGCTCAGGAGAGTGCAGATGTGATGAAAAATTCAGAGCTGTTCTGTGGGTTGAGCAAACTTGAGTTGAGAATACTGTTAAATAGTGCAGCAGTCACAAAAGGCAGCGGTTTAAAGCACTAGAGCTGCACGATTAATCGTTAAAGATGTTCTCGATTTAGACACCCATGTGATCTTATTCCTATATAATGATTCAGTTCTGTCTATTAAAGCTTTGACAAGTACGATCACAGTGAACATTCAGATCTGTGTTCTGATCCAGAGAGAGCAGTTGTCATGTATAGGTATGAAATGGCTTCACAAACAGTCTTTTCAACCACATTATTATCATTATAGTATCATTATAGTATCATTATTTCTGTGTTACAAGCATTCACATTATCACTGAAGTGCTGGAATAAAAGTTTATAGTTCAGATATAAACACTGATGTGTATAGTAGTGATCAAAATGGAGTAAATCACCTTTTCACCAATGACACTCATAAAAAAGGGAAGTCTTTATGAGTGTTATTGAATCATTCATTCAACAAATTTGTTTAAGATTCATCCAGTAATGAAACAAGTGAAGTCTTTATGAGTGAATCATTGAATCATTCACTCAACAGATTTGTTTAAAAAAGCTGATTCATCCAGTAATGAAACAAGTGAAGTCTTTATGAGTGAATCATTGAATCATTCATTCAACAGATTTGTTTAAAAACACTGATTCATCCAGTAATGAAACAAGTGATAGGCTTGTTCGAGATACAACAGCTCTGCACAGACCGATCGTCATATAACATCAAAGTACAGCAAGAGCGATTCAAAAGCATAAGGAGTCGTATGCTCTCCAAATGTTTTCGTGGTACTTTGATGTCATACGCCAATCGGTCTGCGCACCACCGATGCATCTCAAACAAGCCTAATGTCTTAATGAGTGAGTCATTGAATCATTCACTCAACAGATTTGTTTAAAAATGCTGATTCATCCAGTAATGAAACAAGTGAAGTCTTTATGAGTGAGTCATTGAATCATTCATTCAACAGATTTGTTTAAAATGCTGATTCATCCAGTAATGAAACAGTGAAGTCTTTATGAGTGAGTCATTGAATCATTCATTCAACAGATTTGTTTAAAGATGCTGATTCATCCAGTAATGAAAAGTGAAGTCTTTATGAGTGAGTCATTGAATCGTTCATTCAACAGATTTGTTTAAAAACACTGATTCATCCAGTAATGAAACAAGTGAAGTCTTTATGAGTGAGTCATTGAATCATTCACTCAACAGATTTGTTTAAAAATGCTGATTCATCCAGTAATGAAACAAGTGAAGTCTTATGAGTGAGTCATTGAATTCATTCAACAGATTTGTTTAAAAACACTGATTCATCCAGTAATGAAACAAGTGAAGTCTTTGAGTGAGTCATTGAATCATTCATTCAACAGATTTGTTTAAAAATGCTGATTCATCCAGTAAAAACAAGTGAAGTCTTTATGAGTGAGTCATTGAATCATTCATTCAACAGATTTGTTTAAAAATGCTGATTCATCCAGTAATGAAACAAGTGAAGTCTTTATGAGTGAGTCATTGAATCATTCACTCAACAGATTTGTTTAAAAATGCTGATTCATCCAGTAATGAAACAAGTGAAGTCTTTATGAGTGAGTCATTGAATCATTCATTCAACAGATTTGTTTAAAAACACTGATTCATCCAGTAATGAAACAAGTGAAGTCTTTATGAGTGAGTCATTGAATCGTCATTCAACAGATTTGCTTAAAAACACTGATTCATCCAGTAATGAAACAAGCGAAGTCTTTATGAGTGAGTCATTGAATCATTCACTCAACAGATTTGTTCAAAAACGCTGATTCATCCAGTAATGAAACAAGTGAAGTCTTTATGAGTGAGTCATTGAATCATTCATTCAACAGATTTGTTTAAAAACACTGATTCATCCAGTAATGAAACAAGTGAAGTCTTTATGAGTGAGTCATTGAATCATTCACTCAACAGATTTGTTTAAAAACTGATTCATCCAGTAATGAAACAAGCGAAGTCTTTATGAGTGAGTCATTGAATCATTCACTCAACAGATATGTTTAAAAACACTGATTCATCCAGTAATGAAACAAGTGAAGTGTTTGTGTGATTTTTTTTTTTTTTTTTTAGATCATGAATTCAAATTCAGAAATTGATATTTTGTCAGAACCTCTAGTAAATGGTGTTATTTTGTTTGAAAATAACATTTGAAAACAAACATTTATGATCTCTACTTTACTTTAAACAAACAAACAAAAAATCGTGATTCTCAGTTTATCCAGAATCATGCAGCTCTAATACCTGCCTTCCTTCTTGCCTCAAGAGTCAAAGACTGTAAGGCAGTGTTTCCACCAAGGCGTTTTTTCCTAATGCCAATGTACTTTCTTGCGCATTTAAAAACACCAGCAGGTTTATGGGGTGAAATAGACACTCAGCATTTTTTTCTGGAAGCAGAGAGTTGAAAAATGTTCAACTTTGGGTAAAACGCAGCACTCATCGCTGTCACTTTTTACCCAGCCGTCCAATCACAGTGGATGAGGGGCGGGGCAAATACCACAGCGACCAACTGCCTCATCCCGCCTACATTTTTATATTCAGAAACAAACTATCTGCCAAATCAGATACTAGTAACTCTTCCACAGATATTCTGTATCATTCTGCACAAGCACAAGCGTCTGTCACAGAATCTCTCAAGCTGGTCTGTCCCATTTCTTCACAGTGATTTCTGAATCTTCTCGATAGAAAGTTTTATTCCAGGTTGGTTAGGCTTTATGTGTGAGAGAACTGTGAACGCCAGTGATTGGGCAGTAGCAGGCCTGGCCAAGTGGACTTCATCCGGTTTCAGGTCTGGACATGAACGTGTGAAGACTCTGCTTAGTGCGACGCCACTTTTGACATTCCAAACTTGTCTGAGCCGTCGTGTTCAAATGCTTCCCATCTGCGGGCCGGGCTGCTCGGAAACTAGCAGGGCAGCATTTGCATTTTAATTTGCATTCAATCACCGCTGTGTGAGTGTGTGTTTACGTGCGTGTTTGCATTTATGGTGTCTTCTGAAAATTGCCTAGTGTTTTTCTGTTTTCCTCCTTTTTTATTATAGAAGCACTATGGACCTTAAATTTCAATCTGTCCATTCAGGGTGAATGTAGATGAGACCCTATACTATCTTTTTTTTAATTTTTTTTTTTTTAAACTCACAGTCTGTATCTTTCCATACACAGATTTCATTAGCGATGTGATATGAACCAGGACTCTTGGACAGCAGTTCAGCAGAATTTATTATTTTATTTCTTACGCTGCCTCACACTCGTACACCCACTCACACTAGCAAATTTAACATGTTTTCCTTGATTGCTAACACACAAAATATGATTCTGTTGGCCCAAAATCCAGAACCATACTATAGTACTCAAAACAGACACAGTGTCTAAATGAAGCACAAGTTAAAACATTTAGCATGATTTATATACTAACATAGTATTTAATAATATTTTGAATTAGCTTATATATATATAATATAATTTTTTATTTTTTATTTTTATTTTTTTTTGTCATATACTGTAGATGAGTAGCAAAATTGTTTACACTCCAGTCAAGAACCAAATCTGAACTGTTTGTACCAGTTTAGTCTGTCATTTGGGTCACAATGGTTGACTAATTGATTTTTTTTTTGCCCAACAAACTAATTGATCTATTATTTGATGTGCTTTAATTAAAGTGCTTTAGCAGTTGGACAGTTTGCACTATCAAATGAAGCTGTAGTTCTGGATATTATTAATTTGGATCTTCAGATATCTGATGCCAAAGTTCAGTTTTGATGGAAAAGAAGTTTTTGAATGAAGTATTGAAAGTTTTGAGCATGGACCAGGTTATATATATATAAAATGAAAATTCTGGGCCGAAACAGAAAATTCAGGATGCACTTGGCCGAAGACAGAAACCATATGACCTTTATTTACTTTTTATTTTTAAATATATTTTTGGTATAATTGTATTCATATTAATTTTTTTTTTACTTGAATTTATGAATTTTACCTGTCATTATTTGATGACAGGTGTGCTACAGATGTTTAGTGAAGGTTTGTTAACACTTCAACAGAAAACGGCATAGAAAAAAATAAAAATCCATTAAAATCGAGAAATCAATATTGTCAACCCAGCGCTAGAGATAGATGCTGAATAGTCAAAATGCAATTAATCTTCACTGTTTCAGTCAATGATTTTGGCCCTTCAAAAACCATTTAGTCTCAAAACCAAGAATTTATATTTTTATAAATATGTCCTTTTGATCTTTAATTCATAAAATTAGCAAAAATCTAACCTTTCATTGAAGAAAAAGAATTGAAAGTGGGGAAAAAATCACATTATGAGATGAATGTTTTTCTCCAAAACACGTTGGCCACAATTATTGGCAGTAAAATATCTGAGTCCAGCCATGACTTCCTGTTCCACAGGAGTATAAACATGAGGAAACACAAAGGCCAAATTCCCGTAATAATTCATCACAATGAGAAAAACCAAAGAATATAGTTCTGATGTGCAGCAAAAGATAGTTGAGCTTCACAAAATAGAAAATGGTTGTAAGAAAATAGCTAAAGCATTGAAAATCCCCATTTCCACCATCAGGGCAATAATTAAGACGTTTCAATCAACTAAAGGTGTTACAAATCTGCCTGGAAGAGGACGTGTGTCTAAATCGTCCTAATGCGCGGTGAGGAGAAGGTTTGAGTGGACAAAGACTCTTCAAGGATCACAGCTGGAGAATTGCAGAGATTAGTTGAGTCTTGAGTCTCAGAAAGCCTAAAAAATTATCAAACAGCACCTAAATCACCAAGAGTTGTTAGTGTTTCAAGAAAAATCCTCTGCTCTCATCCAGAAACAATCTCCAGCATATTCAGTTGTCAGACACGACTGAAACGTCAAAAGGGACCAGCTTCTGTGGTCAGATGAAACTAAAAACAGAGCCTTTTGGCAGCAAACCCACCAGATGGGTTTGGTGCACACATGGATAAAAAGTACCTCATGCCCACAGGTTAAATATACTGCTGGATCTTTAATGTTGTGGGCCTATTTTTCTGCTGGAGGTCCTGGACATCTTGTTCAGATATATGGTATCATGGATTCTATCAAATACCAACAGATAAAAATCAAAACCTGACCGCTTCTGCTAGAAATATAATAATGGGCCATGGTTGGATCTTCCATCAGGACAATGATCCAAAATAAACATCAAAACCAACACAAAAATGTGTCACTGAGTTCAAAATGAAGCTTCTGCCATGACCATCCCAGTCCCCTGACCTGAACCCTAAAGAAAATGAGTGGAGTGAACTGAAGAGAAGAAGCACCAACATGGAGCTGGAATCTGAAGGATCTGGAGAGATTCTGCATGAAGGAATGGTGTCAGGTGTTCTCCAAACTCATCAGGTATTATAGGAGAAGACTCAGAGCTGATATCTTGGCAAAAGGAGGTTGCAAAAAGTATTGAATGAAAAGGTGCCAATAATTGTGTTGTTGTTCTCCTTCAATGAAACATTAGATTTTTGCTATTTTCATGAATTAAAGATCAAAAGGATAAACAATGCAGATTTATTTTTAGTCATCATATTTACTCAGGGTGCCAATAATTCTGACCACAACTGTGTGTGTGTGTCTATATATAGTGTGTGTGTATTTCTCTCTTCCCAGTCTGTAGTATCACTTGTACTCCATGTCATCCTGCTCTCTCTCCCTGACTTTCATTCTCTTTATTCAGCTCATAGTCGTAAGGAGGCCGCTGGGCTTCAGGCTTGCTGGATGATTGGCAGAGGAGAAATGGAGAGAGAGACCCTCTCCCTGTGCTTTGATTAAACTCTCTGAGATCTGTCCATTAGTGGATGGGCCTCTTCAGAGGATGTGTGGGCTGCTAGATATTGGGGTGCCACAGGAACCAGGGTTAGGACCTTTTCCTTTTCACTTTATCTGATGCCTGTCACATTTTTCATTTCAGCCTCCTAAATGGTTTCGCCTTCCTCTTGCTCTCAACCTGAAATTTAAATGTGCGTTCCTCCACACTAAATAAGGAGGTGGGAATGACCCTCACCGTGGCTAAATTGCTCATCAAAAGCACAGTCTTTTAACAGCGTCGAGTTTTGAACGGGTATGTTAGATCATATTTCCCATGCCGTCATTGATTAACATTTCGTTTGAGTTAAGCATGTTTGGCAGATCATTTCCTCGACACTGGAAAATACGTTCATTGGTTCTGGTAGGGAAACCATTTATGGTGGAAAAGCTCCTTCATTGCATCTAGTAATGAACCACAATGGACTCTTGCAATGTTCTGGCCACTTCTCTACTCTTCATTTGTGCCTCGGGTGGTTTTGATTGGAAGCACTTGCTTCGATGAGCTTGAAACTGATGCAAGGTCTTCCATTGATGACCTTTTCTTTGCCAAAGGCAAGGGTCAATACAACACATCTGGGAAAGGCAATGACCTTTGACCTGGTTGAGGCTAAAAAATCAAACGAGCATTTTGAGGGCAAGCTTTGGTTAAATGATTGTTTTTGAATTGATTAGCATGGAGATTCATCAACAGTAACATGCTGAAGCATTCAGATCTGCATTGGCGCTGCCACGGTCCAGAGAAAGCAGCTATCACGTATTCACGTATTAAACAGCTTCACAAAGTCTTTTCAACATCACAGTATCATTATTTCTGTTACAAATATTCACAGAAGTAGAAAAATAGAGTAAATCACCTTTTGAAAGTAACTTGGTGCTTCAAATAATGATTGTATCATTACATCGTTACACCAGTAGGTGGCGACAAGAGACTGTTAAATTCATTTTTCATTGAATCATTCGTTCAACAGATTTGTTCAAAGATGCAGATTCATCCAGTAATGAAACAAGTGAAGTCTTTATGAGTGAGTCATTGAATCGTTAGGCTTGTTCGAGATGCATTGGCGCTGCGCAGACCGATCGGCGTATGACATCAAAGTACCGCAAGAACGATTCAAAAGTCATTTGCTCTCCAATCGCTCTTGCTGTACTTTTAATGTCATACACCGACCGTCTGCGCAGCGCTGACGCATCTCAGACAAGCCCATTCATTCAAGAGATTCGTTCAAAAACACAGATTCATCCAGTAATGAAACAAGGGAAGTGAGTCATTGAATCATTCACTCAAACCAAGTTTTTCTTTTTAAATTCAGATTAATTAAACATTTTAAATAGACTGCAGCAATTAACATTTTGTCAGAACCTGTAGTAAATTACATTATTTTGTTTAGTTGTCTGTTCAGAATCCTGTGAGAATCGTGATCTCTGTTTGAAACAAAAAATCATGATTCTCAATTCATCCAGAATCGTGCAGCTCTAGTATGTTCTGTACAGTATGAATGTGGGTGGTATGGATGGGACTGTGGAAAGAGGCAATAAGGGCCATCTAATTAAATCCTGAAGAGAGCCATTCTGCACCTGATTTGCATAATTAGTGGGATCCCCCCTCCCCCCGTCATTTTTTTTTTTCCTGAAACGAGACATTTTTGGATTAATGTGCTCAAATTATCTACCTCACAGATAAGTAAATAAACAATCATGGAATAAATGAATCGAGACGATGTGAGACAGGCGAGCGATGAGATCTGACAGTTGGACAAATGATAATGAAAATCCTGACTTCAGATGGAGAAAGAGAACTATTTCTACCTGATAATATAATAACAAGGAAAAAAATATTTATAAAAGTATCCATGGCATTTTAAAATTATATTAATATACATGACCCTTTCACAAATTAAGCTACCTCATATATCCATGTTTTCAAAGACACAGTGCAAGTCCTGTTGTTGAGAGGGTAAAATATCTTGATTTTTAGTCGTTTTAGCTCAGTTTTAAGCTCGTTTTAGTCATCTTGAGGCCGTGGGCTCCTGGTTGAGATTCTCTGTTTTAGACTGATATATCTCCCTGTCATCTGTCTACGGTGAAGACAAGCTTTCTATCCCTCCTTCCATCCCTCCATCCCTCCATCTTTCTGCAGTTTAACAGACACAGACCTGTTATTCTAACTTATCGACTCGCCTGGCTGTATTCTTTTCTTTTACAAGCCGGCCGGTTGTGCTGCCTATTGATTGATCAGCTGTCGGGAGAATGGATTTCTGCGGTTCTGTGATGTGCTGTATTGATGGATGGCCGGTTGGACCCCGTTCTCTCCCGACCCCAGACCTTTCCATCTCTCCCTGTCTTTCTCTCTCTCACACACCTTTGACTCGCCTTCATTCATCAATGGATGGAGATCAATGTCTGTAATAATAATGGAAAGACGGAGGGGGAGGAGAGATGGAGGAAGAGAGTCTGGACTTTAGATATGATATGATATTATATGATTTCTGATTACACACTTTTTACACAATATACCATTCAGTAGTTTTTATTTTATTTTGTTTCTGTTCAAATTTATATGACAAGCAGTTGTAGTATATCTGTGTGTGTAACAGTGTATAATAACTCATTTGTGTGTCAGCAGTGATGATGAGTTTGATGACATCAAGCGTTCTGAACAGAAGCCCACTGTAAACGGCCGAGGGCGAGAGTGTGTGAACGTGTGTGAAAGTTCAGTCCACATCCTCACAGTATCTTAAATTACGCCTCTGTAATTCGACACTGAGTGCGTTAGAGAGGAGGTGGGGAAGACGCAAGGGCAGGGGAAGTGGTCGTGTTTGAGGATGAATGAACGAGACGGGTGGGAGTGAACGGCCCTCCTCCTGTCAGGTGCGTGAAAGGGAGGTGATGTGGTAATGTTGTGAAAATCACAGTCTAATTTGATCTAAAGTGGATTCCTAAATTGAGAGAGAGGAAAAAAGTCTCTCCCTCTCTCTTCCACTTATGTAACCACTCTTCCACTTTTTTGACTCCGTTGCTTATTAAGAAGGACAGAAAGAAAGAGAGAGAATTGGGGATGGGGAGGAGTAGTTCTCTTACACTGGCCTCCTTTCCTACTTCATAATGCAACAAGAAGATAATTCGTGGTTAAAAAAGAACCGGACATATTGGATCAAATGCTTTAAATGGCATTTCGAAAAACAAGTATTGTATAATTTTTTTCATTAATAATAATGACATTAATGTTTGTCAGATGTTCATGTAATGGAGTATAACAATGGTTTATAGATTTCAGCCATTGAGTACTCCTGCCATATAGTGGCTATTGATATTTTTGCTGTTTTGCTATTTTTATACCATCATATGGCACCAAATTAATAGGTTTTGGCTGTCTGAACTTACTGGAATTTTACTGACGTAAAAGATATATTAAATCTAACATGAAAATAAGCATATTTTACATAAAAATATGGTACTTTTAGAGGTGTATCAATGAAAAACAAATACAAAAAAATCATAAATTGATAGTTTATTTTCAAACATAGTGATATGATGTTTATTTAAAAAAATTTTGGGGTTTACACCTGAGACCTTCATGCCCAAATTTGTCCATTAAGGACCAATTAAGGGCTGCTATACGAAGGACGCTTAAGGGTTAATGATGAATAATACTGACCACAGACTTGGCCTGATATTTTGGTGCATCTCTTATTGTTTCATCTTTATCATTACCTTTGAACCAGATTTTGCTTTTCCCCCTATAACCTCGGTTACAGCCTTATCAAGGTCTCAAAACAGCACAATAAACTGATCTGATGCGACCCTAACTCAATTAAACCCTCTTGACTTTTTAAAGGGAAAATCCTGAGATTTTCGAGAGCGGCACACGGCTGCAGAAGCGTAACGGCAGTGGCGTAGTCGAAGTCGAGCATCCGGTTTTTGTGCACAAATAGCATCTCTGGTCTGAATAAAACATTCTTTTGCTCGACTTGGACAGAGGAAGTGATGGAACGATACGGCTTCAATTATTGAAGTGTGTATGAAAGCTCCACTAAAACTGTCCTCTCACTCAGAAAACAGCTTAACATGGAGACGCACCATGACATTTAGAAAAACACAGCAATCAGCACGAAGGTTAAGTGGGAGAGGAGGTCGAGAAACAAGGTGTGTGTGTGTGTGTGTGTGTGTGTGTGTTCTTATTAAACACCTAACAACCTCCTGAAACAGTGCAGCCGCCTGTCCAAATTCCTTTAGAAGATGTAAAATTTGTTCAATATCTGAATGCATTTTACCCACAAACTTTTTATTGGGCCTGTAGAACAGTTCTGTCACTTTGAATATGCATTAGTCGGAGCTGTCTGTTGTCTCTTTGATGCCTTCTAATCATTTTGACTTGGCTCACATCTCGTATGGTGTTATGTAAGCACACGCTCTGGCTGACAGCTCTCTCCACTCGGGGAGTCACATGACCTGCCAGCTCTCAGCCCGCCCCTTATTGGCGACTGCTGTCTTCGTTCGTGATGCTATTTCAGAAAGAGGAAGCAAGGATTTGTGCTGAACCTAGGCAGGTTTGGATGGTGCTGAGCAGTGAAGAAAGCTTTGGGCTGAAACGTTTGCTCTCTGGTCTGATTTTAATACTTTTTTTCCCTCTACAGTTCCTCCTACACTGAAGTAAAACTCTGCCTTCTAAATCATCTTTTGACATGAGGCAAAGCAGCTTTTAAAGCTGTATATGTCAGTCTTAAGTCACTCCATGACCATTTAATGACCCTGAATCACTTGTTAAGCACATTAACTTATTTCTCTGACAGCTCAAAAGTTCTGATGACGTCACGAGCGAGCCACGCTTCAGCGTTTAGCGAGACTGAATCAATAGGAAGCCGTCACTCACATCTCACATCTCCTAACCGAAGCCCACACTGTCACAGCCCAGTTATCTCTTTTATAAAATCTCTTTCTGGATAAATTGAGAATCACAATTTATTTGTTTAAAGTGTTAATTCACTGAAAAATGAAGATTCTGTCATTAATTACTCTCCCTCATGTCGTTCCACACCCGTAAGACCTTCGTTCATCTTCAGAACACAAATTAAGATATTTTTGATGAAATCCGAGAGACTCGTCCATAGACTGCAATATAATCAACACTTTCAAGGTCCAGAAAGGAACTAAAGACATTGTTAAAACAGTCATGTGACTGCAGTGCTTCAACCTTAATGTTGTGAAGAGACGAGAATACTTTTTGTGCGCAAAAACAAAACAAAAATAAGGACTTTATCCGAATGCCGGCTCAGTATTGGCCGACACTGATCACGTGATCAGCACGACGCAGGAGCCGGCCAATAATGAATCGCCGTTCTGACGATGAACCTGGAAGCGCTGGACATAAACAACGTATGAGAATGACACAGAAGAGAAGAGATTGTTGAATAAAGTGGTTATTTTTGTTTTGTTTTTGCACACAAAAAGTATTCTTGTGATTCTCCCACGATTATGAATTGACGACTAAACAAAATAACGTCATTTACTAGAGGTTCTAACAAAATGTTAATTGCTGCAGTCTATTTAAAAAAAAAAAACCAACTAATTAATTTGAATTATTTTTTTTAACAATCGGTTGAGTGAATGATTCAATGACTCACTCATAAAGACTTTTCACCACTGGATTAATCGGCGTATTTGAACGAATCTCTTGAACGAATAGGTGTGTTGGACTTGAAGCGGTGCTGCGCGGACCGATCGGTGTATGACATCATAGCACTGCGAGAGCGATTGATGCGGTGCTATGATGTCATATACTGATTGCTCCGCACAAGTCGAACACCCCCTAATGATTCAATGACAAATACATTTTTTCAATAGTCACTGGTCGCCACCTACTGGTGAAAAAATTTAATTGATACAATCTTTATTCGGAGCATCAAGTTACTTTCAAAAGGTGATTTACTAGGGTGACCATATGTGCCATTTTCCCAGGACGCGTCCTGTCCAGGATTTCTAAATTGCCTAAAATGGCTTGAGCCCTTGCCTCTTTAATCGTGAAAGTGGTCATATCGATGTGCCCCCTGAACGTGATTTCTAAACGGAGGTCTGTGCAAGCTGTTCTTATTGACAGTCTTCATGCAATGCATTAAAATGTTGTCGTATTTGCAATGCTTTGACCGTTCTCTGTAGATCCAGCCTTCTCGCAAGCCACGATTGGTCGATTATGTATAATGCACGCTATTCGTAAAATAATTTTTTAATCATTACCTTCCGCAAATATGAAAACAAAACCAAAACTACATTTTATGCAACTTAGAGATCCTGGACAGGACGTGTCCTGGGAAAATGGCACATATGGTCACCCTAGATTTACTCTATTTTGATCTCTACTGTAGACTTCAGTGTTTATACCTGAGCTATAAACTTCTATCCCAGTACTTCTGTGGTCATTTGAATGATTGTAAGACAGAAATAATGGAATTGTTTGTGAACTGCTCTCTCTGGGTCAGAACACAGATCTCCGAGTGTTTGCTGTGATCGTACTTGTCGAATCATTGTCATTTTGGAATAGTCGTTTTCATTGTCGTTTTTTGTAACGAATAATCGTGCATCTCTGATTTGCAGCCATTTCTCACTGACCAAACACAGAAAATCTCTCGCACATCATCCGCATGGCTGACTTAGTTCCTCTCAATCCTCTTTTCCTGAAAACAACTTTTCATTCGTGTGTGCCTCTGAGCCTGGCGATGTCAAGATCGTGTAAGAGCCAAGCAAGCCGGTTTTGGGAAGGATGTCATGTTGCGTTGGCTCGGAGGGGGGTCGTGTTTGTAAAAGCGGGCCGTTCACCACTGTGACCCATTTCCAAACGATGCCAAGCTGATCAGAAAGAGGAGCGAGAATGACTGAGAGGTGCTGGTGAATACGCCTCCCCCTGTGCAGAAACCCTGGCAAACAGCT
Organism: Ancherythroculter nigrocauda; assembly: GCA_036281575.1. Lineage (NCBI taxonomy): Eukaryota > Metazoa > Chordata > Actinopteri > Cypriniformes > Xenocyprididae > Ancherythroculter > Ancherythroculter nigrocauda. The sequence goes on from VTFQ01000279.1 coordinate 13,747, forward strand.
GTTAGTACGATTCAGCGGCTGGTGCGCGTGCGTGAGAGCGTTTCCATAGAGCCCGGGAGAAAAGCGAGCGCTCTTTAGACCCCAATGGCAGAGCTGAAAGTTTAATGAGGTCATAAAGGTCTGTATGGGGCTTCAACTTAATGCGCTTTGCCGTTCGGTTGGCTTTAACGCCACGAGCGAGTGCACGGACGTAGAGAGCGTTTTTGTGTCTGTGTGTGTGCTTATTAGAGGGATAATGTTTGGCCGATGAGTGTCCCGCTGGTCTCTGGACTCTGATTGGTGCATTCTGTGCTTTATGTATATGTGCAGATAAGCTGCATGAAGAGAGTTTAACAACATGTGGCTAATCCCCTCTATTGAATTTTATGGTTCTCGTATTATAAGTCTTTCACTGGGATTTACATAAGTGTGTTGGGTTTGACAGGGAGATTAGTGCTCTTGTGACATAAACGCATCCTTCAGTCAGTCCTCTTTATGACGTGGTCTTTGTTTGTGACCTCTCCTCAAAGGGTAAATTGGCTTTTTGGGAATGAGGGAATGATTCTGCTAATATCTAGAGGGAAGCGTGGTGCTTAATGTAATGAAGGTTATTTGGGGTGAGTACATTTGCTTAATAGAGGCACAGAATGTGTGTATTTTTGGAATCAAAGACACCGGAATGACGTTCTGAATCATTTCAGCTCAATTTAATGGAATAGTTCATGCATAAATGATTATTATGTCATTCCAAACCTGTATGACTTTCTTTCTTCTGTTGAATACAAAATGAAATGTTTAGCAGAATGTCTCTATAGTGAGGGTGAATGGGGACTAGGACTGATGAAGAAGATGCTCAGTCAACAATCACTTCAATTACCCAAAGCTGTCGTATCGCATGTCTTCAGTCGACCGGGAATATAGCGCTTGAGTTTTATGACACATTTTATGCTGCTTTTGCAATTTTTGAAGGTTAACAACTCCATTCTATGTTAATTGAAGTTACATGGAAAAGAGTGTCTTGAAAGTCGTGAGGATCTGTACGGATTATTGGAAAAAAAAAAAAAAAAATTGTAAACAGGTACTTGGTTCTGTTAATCGGTTGTTAATTGGATATAGTCGGATCTGAACGTGAATAACATGCATTTAGAAAATAGACTTTAAAAAGATGACATTTCAGATCTGTCCGTTTGTGTTCCACAAGTCACATGGGTTTGGAACAACATGCTGTTTTTGGGTGAACGATTCTTTCTTCCACTTGTTTTTTCTGTCTCTTTC
>VTFQ01000279.1:20000-106058 GCA_036281575.1 Ancherythroculter nigrocauda
AAACGAATCATTGAATCAGTGAGCTGAACCAAATCAGTGTCATTTGAAAATGAATCATTCTGACCATTTTGTTGAACTGAACTCATTTAAAAAGATGTGACTCAAAAATAAAAGAAGCTTTAGCTTTAGAGTTCTGTTTATTTTCTTTGAAAATCTTTTGCTTTCACTGTAATAAATTCATACGGTTTGGACTGACGTGAGTGTGAGTAAATGATGACCGTTTTCTGTAAACCCAAATATCCTTTAGTAGGCAGAGGATTTGGTCAGATGTCATTTTAAGACGTGTCACATGATGGTTTTGGAGCTCCAGCTGTGTGTTGGTTTGACGCGGGTCGCGACATTAACAGTCACTGGATCAGTTTCTCTTCAGGAGGTCAGACGCACGTCAGCGCTGTCTGTCACTGATCTCTCCTCCCACTACAGCTGTGTGTCACTGCGTCATTAACCACCGCTACAGGACATGGTGTGTGTGTGTGTGTGTGTGTGTGTGTGTGTTTGTCAGTGTGATATTTCACAGGCCATCTTGCAGAGTTGTGTGATGCAGTGTGGGAGTTGTAGTCAGTTCACACGTACAGCGACAGGCTGTTACACAGACCCTGCATTGTGTCTTTATTTTGTTATTGTTGTTAATGAATCATAAATCACTAAGAGCATGTGATACGGGGGCGATATGAACTTAACTACAAATACAAGAAGGCTAGAATTGCTGTAGTTTGTAGACCTGAAGCTCTTTTTTTTTTTGAAAGATGACATATATAAACATATAAACCTATATAATTTATTTATTTATTTATTTATTTATTTATTTATTGATAGGCTCCTTTAAAAATAATATATTATGTTTCATTTTGCTGTAAAACAATTAATGGTGATTAATCACATACAAAATAAAAGTTTGTGTTTACATAATATTATATTGTGTTTATATAATATTAATATATAATTTAAATATATATAATATAATTTATATTAATATAAATATTTTATATATAATATATTTTTGTTAAATATATACATGCATGTGTGTCTATTTATATATACATAATAAATAAACACAGTACACACAGATATATTATGTAAACAAAAACTTTTATTTTGGATGCGAATAATCACGATTAATAGTTTGACAGCCCTGATGTTTCAAATGTAATATAATATAATATTATTTATAAAGGAGCCTAAATAATATATAATATATAACAACATAACATAACATAACATAACATATTCATTTTTATGTAATATAATATACATATACAGATTCTTTTTGAATCTCATAAAACACTTTAAATAAATAATAATAATAATAATTTATTTATTATTATTGTTATTATTATTATTATTATTACTATTATATTATATTCATTTTTATATAATTCATCATCATCATCATCATCTAACATGTTTTATAAGGTCAAAAATATTTACATATAATAATATAACATAATTTAACAATGTAATATAATATGATATAATATAATATATAATCATTTTTATGTAATATAATATACATAAACAGATTTTTTTTAAATCTCATAAAACACTTTAAATAATAAATAATAATAATAATTTATTATCATTAGTATTAGTATATTAATTTTTATATAATATAATATCATCGTCATCATCATCATCATTTAACATGTTTTATGAGGTCAAAAATATTTACATATAATAATATAACATAATTTAACATTATAATGTAATATGATATAATATAATCATGAAAATACATGATAAATAATAAATAATAATTAATATTTAATTACCATGATTTTCTTTTGTGATACCAGTTTTGTACCATGGTACTGCCACAGTGTGTTTTTGTGGTACATGGATCATTTAGTACTATGGTATATGTTTCAAACTACCATGGTATTGTCATGTAACGAGTTCGTCTCACCACAGTATTTAATGAGGTGAAGAAGGTGTTTTTAATGGGTTTGTGAACTTTGAGTCTCGGTTCCTCTCTTCATGCGTGTGTCAGTCTTCATCATCTCAGCGCTGTGATTGGTCCAGATGATCTTCATCAGTCGTGGGAGAGAGAGACTCATGACACTCATCACCTCACAGCGAGAGCAACACAGCCTTCCCTGACTTCCTGTTTCCCCTCGTCTGTGTCACCAGCGCTCACACTCGTACAGTATCATCCTCGATGACCGCTTATTGACCATCACTCTCAGAGATGTGCAGCGCTGTGTTCACATCCCCGTCACTGCTGCTTACGTTTCTACATGCTTCAGAACCCATTCAAACTGGACGCTTTGTTTTCTTTATACCCAACAAACTGTTTTAAAGGAATTTTCCAGGTTAAAAACAAGTTCAGCATCATCAATAGTGTCTGTGGGAGTCTCTTAAAACTTGCTGATTAATGCCAACGACAGGAACTTTGTTAAAGCCGTCAAGAAATGTCTTCTGAGGAGGATTTCTTTGTCTCTTTGAGTGTTAAGCTGTGCCCACATGCTCTTTGTTGGAGTGTGTGTGTGAGAATGGTGTTACCACATCAGAGAAAAGACTTGTCAAGTCTCTCAGAAGAGAGGAGGATTCATAGGCCAAAGATGAACAGGATTTCACACATCCAATGACAGAGGAAGAGAAACACAGACGGCCAATCAGAGAGCAGACAGGAGCTGAGGAGTGTGTGAAGGACAGATTGGATGAGACCCGAGAGAGAGAGAGAGACGGTAAACAGAGAATGAACGATACAGAACGCAGTGATTGAGACACATTTCAGTGTTTGACACCGGAACCAGTTCATGTGCACAATGAAAGATTGTGAACATTCTTTGAACATTATTTATTTTAATATTTACAAATTAAATGGAAACGATCGAGAATGTTGCTTTCAATAAATTCTCAATTTGTGCTGGCTTGCAAACATTTCCTGATCCTTCAACATTTCTCTCTCTCTGTCAATAAAAGAAGCAAAACAACCAAAGAATGACATAATCTACAGAATAACAAAGTATTCATTCATTAATTCAGAGAGGAACGAAACTGAAGTCCAGTGGAGGGATGGAGGGATGAGGAGGAGTGGAGGAGTGAGGGATGAAGGGAAGGTGGAGTGTCACTGGCGTCAGCTGGACTCTCAGATGAATGCTAATGAGATGATGAGACTCGCGGCTATTGATCAGCTCTGATGCTTCACTAAACTCTGTGTGTGTGTGTGTGTGTGTGTGTGTGTGAGAGAGAAAGTGATGTTAATGAGTGAAGAATGAACGGCGCTCCTGAAGAGTGCGAGTATGATTTATGTGTCTGCACCTGTGTGTGTGTGTGTGTGTGTGTGTGTGTGCAGGAATGAGTGTGTTTTTACTAAATGGCTCAATAGTATTGACTCAGGCCATGAGTAGATGTTGATTGTGTCTGAAGAGGTTGCACTTGACAGGACTGTGTGTGTGTGTGTGTGTGTGAGGCCATGAAGCATCACATTTAATTATTTGCAGGCCGCTGTGGGCTTGCGTTCTGTCTGAAATGCAGGAAAGGATTTAGGGGTTACTGGAGCGATATTTCTGATTTATGTTCAGTCGTGATAAATGCAAATTCTGATCAACCGCATGAAGTCTAATCATTACAGTTTAACACCGAGCAGAAGGATTTGTGGATATTTTCCCTGTTTTGTCCATCAGTTTGTCCGTCATCTAACATTTAAAGGTCAACATGAAATCAAAATTCACTCTATTTACTTTCTAAATAAATGTAATTCATCTACAATTCAATTTTTTTTTGTTCATTCTTATTGTTTGATCTTTTGTTTCTCGTCTTCTGAAACTACTTTTTTTTAATGTCAGTTTATGTATTTTTATTTTATTATTTATTTATTTATTAATTAATTTAATTTTATTTCATACATTTTTTATTACATTTTTGCATTAATTTGAAAAAAAAATGTAATTAATTTTTAATTTTTAATTTTAATATTTTGTATTTTGTATTTTTGCATTTTTATTAATTTCATTTAAATTTTTTATTATTTTTTATTAAAATTGTGCATTCATTTGAAATATAATTAAAATAAAAATATTTAAAAAATAAAAAAAATATTTTTTTTATTTTAATTAAAATTTTTAATTTTAATATTTTTAATTTCATTTTTTTTTTTTTTTTTTTTTAGCAAACTCCATTTTAGTTGTGCACTGTATGTAATGCAAACTTTTTATGATATAATTAATTTTGGACAAAATCAAGTCTGGTCCTTTTTTCCTCATTTAAGAATCCTGTGTTCAGGCTCTTCACACTGAGGATGATAACTCTAACTATATCTATAAAGTTTCATTAATCGTTCTGTCCACACCACAGCTATAACAATAGCGACAGAGGAAGGATTTCGTCTGAATCACTTTCAGAACATTTCCAGCTGATGATCGATTAAAAACACTGACAGCCAATCAGAAATCCTCGAGCATTTTAAGTGCAGACGACAAAACTATAGTTATCGTTGCTGCTGTGAACAGGGCTTTGTCTGGATCGGAATGTCACGGTTTGTAAGGAAAATGGGTTGTGAATGATGTTTCATGTTTTACTTAAAAGAGAAGACGGGAAGCAGCGTTTTAGTCGTGATAAAAGCCCACATGATCGCCTGAGATCTGCAGTGTGTTTCAGCGCGAAGACAAAGCTTTCAGTTAAATGAATCAGATGAGAAGAGGTCGTCTCCCTTCATCTGTCTCTGAAGAACTGTGAGAGGAAGCTTCATTTGAGGACAAAGTGGTGAAATGCTGAAGAGGGCAATTCAGTGTGTGTGTGTGTGTGTGTGTGTGTGTGTGTGTGTGTGTGTCAGAGAGCAGCTGATCTGATGCAGTGTGACGTTCCAGCAAGTGCAGCTCCTGAGAGTCCATATGCTTTCACACACCCATTTTACAGTGTGTTTTCATGTTAAATAGTTTATGTGAATACAAATGTGTGCGTTTACATCACTTCCGTCCCGTCCATCCTTAAGGCTGAAATCTGAGATCATATTATGCCTTTTTACAAGTCTTGATGATGTTTTTGTCTCTACTAGATTGAATGTTGATTATTCTCCTCATATTCTCCATTGTTGCAGCTCCTCTCTTCCCAGTCTGTCAGTAACGCTCTGTTTACTTCCTGTCTCTATGAAGCCCCTCCTTCTGAAAAGCACAATGTGCTCTGATTGGTCGGCTGGAGCGGTGTGTTGTGATTGGTCGAGCGCTTCGAGTGTGTTTGGGAAAGTCATTTATAGCTGGACTCTGAAAAGCTGTGAGTGTGTGTGAAGGTGGAGGACTGCGGGTGATTACAGAGATGGCACAAATGAGTTAAAGAAGGACAGAGTAGAACAGATGACAGGGAGAAAGACTGGAGAAAACATAATTAGACGTGTGTGTGTGTGTGTGTGATCTGTAGTAGTTTAATTAAAGATGCTGTTTTAAATCACAGATGTATAATTAGGAAAATCTTAAGACTGCAGCAGCTGCTGAGATCTCATAGTTGTGTGGAGACTCTCACTCCAACGTCTGACACACACACACACACACACACACGTGCACATACACAAACACATACACAGACTTGCACACACACATTCACGCTCATATGCACGCACACAAACTCACACACACATATTCACACACACAAACACACACAAACGCATGCATACACCACACAAACACACACCCTCATACAGCTTACAGTCATTGTGTCAGTGTGTGTGTATATTAGTGTGTGCATGTAGTGTGTAGATTAGATTAGTGTGTGTGTGTGTGTGTGTGTGTATGTAGGGGTGTGTGTGTATGTAGGGGTGTGTGTATGTAGGGGTGTGTGTATGTAGGGGTGTGTGTGTATGTAGGGGTGTGTGTGTATGTAGGGGTGTGTGTATGTAGGGGTGTGTGTTGGGACGACAGCCAGCCGTTTGTGGCTTGGCACCCCAGTCTTTGTTCTGGTTGGCATCATGCCACCGATGCCCATCTGGTACAGGCGGTGTGAATCCTCCCCTGTGGACACTCACTAGTGTTCATCATCTCCAGAGCTGCAGCTTTAAACATTCACACTTTCGCCTGAGAGACTGATCATGGACAACGACGTACACACACACACACACACACACACACACATGCACACGAACGACCGTATGAGAAACATGGGCTGATGGAGCCATTTGTCTCCTGGCACATGCTTCTCTCTGTGTGTGTGTGTGTGTGTGTGTGTTGGGTCAAACCGAAGTGGATCTGTGCCACAGGGTCACCTTCAACCTCCACTGCCTATCTAGTCCTCTCTCTTTCACACAATCGCTCACTGAGGGGGAAAAAAACATCTCAACAGGTTAATTTTGCCACAGAGCTACAAAACTGTGACAGTAACCACAGTAGACCGTCATACATAAATTACACACATTATCTCTGCTCCAGAACACAGTGAGCGTCCTCGCTGCCTACTGTCTACACAGGCAGGTGTCTTCTTAGGCAGCGTCCCAACTGTCATGACACTTCACAAGTCACTGATTTGGAGCGCTCCACATAGACGGCACACAAATAGCGCTCCTTGATTTCAGCAGTTTGATTTTTAGCATGCTGTTACTCAAAAATTAAAATTGCCATCAGTTACTCTCACTCATATCAATGCAAATCCATTATTCAAAACACAAGTGAAGATATTGTTAATGAAACCAGGAGATTTCTGTCCCTTCATTGAAAGTTCATTCAGCCCAAACATTGAAGACACTATAAACATGATCCATACGAACTGAGTGATTTACTCATTCACTGTATGTGATGAACAGATGTAATGTTATTGATGTATAAACACACATGCATCAGATATGGTAAACGGACCTGTAATTGCTTGACGTGCAAGACGTTATTCACTTATCTTTTACTAAATAAGACAAATTCCTCATACTCTGCAATAAATCTCACTCTGATTCTCTCGTTTCATCTGCCATCTGGATTTGTTTTCACGTTCGTTGCGGTGCATTCTGGGATCGCACTGCGAAGTTGCCTGCATTCACATGCGATGTCCTCAGATGCTCCCTCTGTAGGCAGCACACTAGCTTTGGAACGCTGCACCGAACAGGATTAGCATTAGCGGCATCTGCCCACCTATTTCATAAGCGTTCTGGTCAAGGTGAGTGAGTTTGTGTGAGGTGACAGTGTGTTCTCAGATTCCCTCAGTTAAGGAAGATCTCCATGCTCCTCCTGAAACTCCTCGTCAGCTGTTTTTGAGTGTTCCAAGACCTTTTCCCACGGGAGCCACACAGGTTCTTTCATGCGCACATCTTCCCTTAGTTAAGTTCGGTTAAGGTTTCCAGAAGTGCCAGCTGGAGTCTGAAACGATCCCGTGTTTATCTGACGAGATGTGAAGCTGGCTCGCCGCACTCCTGGTCTGATCCCAGAACATTTCTGTGCGACTCTTTGACCCGCGTGCCGCGGTCCGTCTGTCCTGAGGAACGGGTGAAACGCTGTTTGCAGGATCAGACCTGATAATCTCTTATTTACAGTATTTATCAAAGCTGCTGGCTTTTAACCTGTGAACCTGGTGTGTGAGAATGTGAATCTGCGTTTCAGGCAGTGTGAGTGTTTTTTTTTACATAATCCAAGTGCTTAAATCTAAGGATTTTGTCCTAATCTGCACCATCACTGATCTCAGTTTCCTGATGTTAACTCGTGTTAGTCTGGAATCTTGTGCATAACGTGGTCTTGTTCTCATCTTATGATCTTGTGCCGGACTCTTGTTTTTTAGGGAGATTAATGTTTGAATTTCTGCTTTTGGAAAAACTTAATGAAGCCCTCACTTCATTTTCAATTTTTTATTTTAAAAATTAGCAACACATTTTTTTTTTGTCTCAAAAATGCACAGATATTTTCTTTTTAAAATAAATGACAGCATATAATTTATTTATTTTAATTTGCATTAATAACTGGAATGGTTACAGCTTTAAACCCTTTTGCTGGATGTAGATGGCATTCGATATACAACATTACTGATTTATCATTTTCAACACATTTTGTTACTCACGTTTCTCACTCATCTTCAGCAGAACCCTGTTTACGTCAGCCAGCTAGATAATGTCATTGTGGTGACATTCATGATTTACATCATTTGCAAGGCAACATTCAACAGAAAGCCAAATGTTTAAGTTTGCAAGGCATAAAAATGTGACTCCGCCCACACGCTCTTCTGATTGGCTGTGATTTTAGATTGATTTGGTTGCGAATGCAGTGCGTTTGCAGAGAGACTCCACCCACACTCTCTTCTGATTGGCTGTAATTTTAGATTGATTTGATTGCGAGTGCAGTGCGTTTGCAGAGAGACTCCGCCCACACGCTCTTCTGATTGGCTGTAATTTTAGATTGATTTGATTGCGAGTGCAGTGCGCCTGCAGAGAGACTCCGCCCACACTCTCTTCTGATTGGCTGTGATTTTAGATTGATTTGGTTGCGAGTGCAGTGCGCTTACAGAAAGACTCCGCCCACACTCTCTTCTGATTGGCTGTGGTTTTAGATTGATTTGGTTGCGAATGCATTGCGTTTGCAGAGAGACTCCGCCCACACTCTCTTCTGATTGGCTGTAATTTTAGATTGATTTGGTTGCGAATGCATTGCGTTTGCAGAGAGACTCCACCCACACTCTCTTCTGATTGGCTGTAATTTTAGATTGATTTGGTTGCGAATGCAGTGCGTTTGCAGAGAGACTCCACCCACACTCTCTTCTGATTGGCTGTAATTTTAGATTGATTTGGTTGCGAATGCAGTGCGTTTGCAGAGAGACTCCGCCCACACTCTCTTCTGATTGGCTGTAATTTTAGATTGATTTGGTTGCGAATACAGTGCGCTTGCAGAGAGACTCCGCCCACACTCTCTTCTGATTGGCTGTAATTTTAGATTGATTTGGTTGCGAGTGCAGTGCGCCTGCAGAGAGACTCCACCCACACTCTCTTCTGATTGGCTGTAATTTTAGGATTGATTTGGTTGCGAGTGCAGTGCGCCTGCAGAGAGACTCCACCCACACTCTCTTCTGATTGGCTGTGATTTTTAGATTGATTTGGTTGCGAGTGCAGTGCACTTCTAGAGAGACTCCGCCCACACTCTCTTCTGATTAGCTGTGATTTTAGATTGATTTGTTTGCGAGTGCAGTGCACCTTTAGAGAGACTCCGCCCACATGCTCTTCTGATTGGCTGTAATTTTAGATTGATTTGATTGCGAGTGCAGTGCGTTTGCAGAGAGACTCCGCCCACACTCTCTTCTGATTGGCTGTAATTTTAGATTGATTTGTTTGCGAGTGCAGTGCACCTTTAGAGAGACTCCACCCACACTCTCTTCTGATTAGCTGTGATTTTAGATTGATTTGTTTGCGAGTGCAGTGCACCTTTAGAGAGACTCCGCCCACATGCTCTTCTGATTGGCTGTAATTTTAGATTGATTTGATTGCGAGTGCAGTGCGTTTGCAGAGAGACTCCGCCCACACTCTCTTCTGATTGGCTGTAATTTTAGATTGATTTGTTTGCGAGTGCAGTGCACCTTTAGAGAGACTCCACCCACACTCTCTTCTGATTAGCTGTGATTTTAGATTGATTTGTTTGCGAGTGCAGTGCACCTTTAGAGAGACTCCGCCCACATGCTCTTCTGATTGGCTGTAATTTTAGATTGATTTGGTTGCGAGTGCAGTGCGCCTGCAGAGAGACTCCACCCACACTCTCTTCTGATTGGCTGTAATTTTAGGATTGATTTGGTTGCGAGTGCAGTGCGCCTGCAGAGAGACTCCACCCACACTCTCTTCTGATTGGCTGTGATTTTTAGATTGATTTGGTTGCGAGTGCAGTGCACTTCTAGAGAGACTCCGCCCACACTCTCTTCTGATTAGCTGTGATTTTAGATTGATTTGTTTGCGAGTGCAGTGCACCTTTAGAGAGACTCCGCCCACATGCTCTTCTGATTGGCTGTAATTTTAGATTGATTTGATTGCGAGTGCAGTGCGTTTGCAGAGAGACTCCGCCCACACTCTCTTCTGATTGGCTGTAATTTTAGATTGATTTGTTTGCGAGTGCAGTGCACCTTTAGAGAGACTCCACCCACACTCTCTTCTGATTAGCTGTGATTTTAGATTGATTTGTTTGCGAGTGCAGTGCACCTTTAGAGAGACTCCGCCCACATGCTCTTCTGATTGGCTGTAATTTTAGATTGATTTGATTGCGAGTGCAGTGCGTTTGCAGAGAGACTCCGCCCACACTCTCTTCTGATTGGCTGTAATTTTAGATTGATTTGTTTGCGAGTGCAGTGCACCTTTAGAGAGACTCCACCCACACTCTCTTCTGATTAGCTGTGATTTTAGATTGATTTGTTTGCGAGTGCAGTGCACCTTTAGAGAGACTCCGCCCACATGCTCTTCTGATTGGCTGTAATTTTAGATTGATTTGATTGCGAGTGCAGTGCGTTTGCAGAGAGACTCCGCCCACACTCTCTTCTGATTGGCTGTAATTTTAGATTGATTTGTTTGCGAGTGCAGTGCACCTTTAGAGAGACTCCACCCACACTCTCTTCTGATTGGCTGTGATTTTAGATTTATTTGTTTGCGAGTGCAGTGCGTTTGCAGAGAGACTCCACCCACACTCTCTTCTGATTGGCTGTAATTTTAGATTGATTTGGTTGCGAATGCAGTGCGTTTGCAGAGAGACTCCACCCACACTCTCTTCTGATTGGCTGTAATTTTAGATTGATTTGATTGCGAGTGCAGTGCGCCTGCAGAGAGACTCCGCCCACACTCTCTTCTGATTGGCTGTGATTTTAGATTGATTTGATTGCGAGTGCAGTGCACCTGCAGAGAGACTCCGCCCACACTCTCTTCTGATTGGCTGTGATTTTAGATTTATTTGTTTGCGAGTGCAGTGCACCTGCAGAGAGACTCCGCCCACAGTCTCTTCTGATTGGCTGTGATTTTATATTTATTTGTTTGCGAGTGCAGTGCACCTGCAGAGAGACTCCGCCCACACTCTCTTCTGATTGGCTGAGTTTTTTAGATTGAGTTTGTCACGTCTTGTAGTCATGTGTTGTTTGGTGTGAACAGACAAACCACTCCTCACCGGAATATGATGGTGTCGCGTCTGGTTAGGACAGTGTCAGGCTGTAATGGTGTGATCCAGCAGGTCTGGTTCTTCACTCCTGTCTCAGGTATCACACTACAGTGTCGAGTGTGTTTACGGATCTGCCACCTGTGCCGGCGAGACTCTCCACTCTAGTCTTATCATCCCGGAGTGTCAGGATAGGTTTGTCTTGTTCTCAGTGCTGAGGGACTGCAGTCTGGCAGTTTTCCTGGCACTCGCTCGCCTTTGTATTTTGTAGTCGTTTGCTGCGTGTCAAACCCCCCCCCCCCCCCCCTCCAAATGGAGCGGATGACATTTCCAACACCACCTGCGTCCCTCAAACGTATTTTTGGTGCTCACACACACACACACACACACACACTCTCATGTGAGCCCATATGTGCTCACACTTGCGTCTGCCCACTCACACATAATACCCAGAAGTAATGGCAGAAAAAGCGTGTAACAGTTGCTCTGTCTCTCTCTCTGTTTTCACTTGCTCTATCTTTTCATCGTAATTTGTCACTTTCTGTCTTCATTTCACACTTTGATGAGTATCTATCCATAAAGCTAGCTTCATATTTTGAATACATTTTTTTTTTCATGTTTGTTTGATCATATTTGAGTTTAAACCGTGAAGTTATGATTGTTTTAAAGTAATAGACCGCCAAAGAAATGAAAATTCTGTCATTATTTGCTCAAACTCACCAGCTGTGTCAAAACTCTCTTTTTGTTTTCCTTAGAAAAATAACAGCATGAAGGTTTGAAACGATACAAGGGTGAAAAAATGACTTTGTTTGTGTTTGGTCAAACTTTATATTAGGTGTCTTTAACAGCTGTAATTACATGGTAAAATCATGTATGTGCAGAAAAAAATGTAGTTAAAGAGTTTAATATTAAGTGGGACAATTTTTTTTTTTTTTACAAAAATAGTCTCCATATAAAGGGACAATATATTAATATTAAATAAATTTATAATAATAATAATACAATAATATGAATACACTTGTCTTCTGCCAATAATTCATTTTGCATATTTATATTTTTCTTTATTTATATTATTTTTTTAGCATGTCATTCAACCTGCCCGTGCTGTCAGTTTTATTGTACTGATTATTTTGTGTCAAAGTAGCATTAGTAAAAAAAAAAAAAGTTTTATCATTTTATTTATTTTTATTATATTTAATCCCCCCCCCCCCCCCCAATATTATCAAGGATGAAAGCAAATATTCATCTGCTCAATGTTTGTTGTGGTTATAACCGTGTTAAATTGTGATCTTTTATTTCTTTCTTTCCCTAAAACCTATAGTAAATTAGTTTGACGTGACATTTGATATGCTCTAGTTTATGTAAATGAGCTCTGTTGTGATTGGCTAGCGTCACAGTTGTTGCTCATCAGGGAGAGTCGAGCTGCTGAACGTTTTCAATGTCAAATATATAAATAGAATAAAATCAATGTCATAACACTGAATGGACATAAACCATTTTGAGGTGTGAAGATTGGGTTATTAACTTTTGAGCATAATTGGTGTAAAATTTTGCATGTAAACACTTAATTTAATGGTCTGGATGGACTCGCGATCGAGCTGTGAATATATCTGTATAATTCTTTTATTCCAACAGAGCAAGAAAAAATTGTGTTTTTATGATAGAACCCTTTAATAGTGAAACAGATGGTGTGTTTTATAGTTTTGCACACAAACGTGATTTTGATGTTGTGTGTTCAAACGCACACACTGACACCTTCATCCGTCCTCATGAAGCGTTATAAGACGGTAAAGATAATATCTTCTCAGACACGTGTGCTGATGTCCAGCATGAGCCGATTCAGATGGATGACTGCTTTCTCTGGGGACTAATGATCTTCATGGCTCCTGCGGTGAGGGTAAATCTCTCCGGCTTTATGAGGGCCGCAATCAGCCCTCGGCCGGCTGTTAAAGTAACCAGGCTGAACACCTCTGTTCCGCTCTCGGCTCTTAAAGTTTAATTACACACAACTGATGGCTGGCTGGAGATCTGTGCTGTCCCCAGACTATACATGATCTCTCTTCAATTTTACACTTGACCTTAGATTTGGAATTCCTTTTGCTGTGACCGTGTCTTCTGTATTGCATTCATAGCCGAGAGCTGATCTCATATCAGCCGTCTGACTGGATCACTCGTGCTCCGACTACAAAACCAGAGAGGTTAAAGCTGAGCGGGAGTGTCTCATGAATGACTGATAGAACCAGAGCTCAACATTGTGAAGAGACTTCCTGAAGATCTTGAAAGAGTCATATTTCATGTTTTATGATTTCTTTTTGTTCTCATGAGACCCAGCACTTAGTGAATGTGTGTTGTGTATATACCTGTGTTACTTGTATTAAGGATGCACTGATACCGGTATCTGTATCGGCCTGATACTGCACTCGTATCATTAAAATGCTCTGATTCCAGAAAGCCGTCTCTCAGACAGTGCGTGAACAGCCTATTAAATCAAGTTCTCTTTCATGTCTTATTGCAGTTGAATGGACAAATTAACACAAAATTATGCCAAAATGCCCATATAGGCAAGTATGCTTGTGAAACATGGTTATGTGAATGTAAACAGTTGAGAAAGAAAACGCATGTGTATCAGTATATTGGATCCGTGCATCAGCTCTTAAAGTGACAGCAGCCTAATATTCCTGCTGCTGTCTGTGTCCTCAGTGTTAAACAAACAACAAAAGACACAGAGAAAATCCGTCACTGCTCTTGACTGGTTGAGTCCTGCTGGAGCAGCTCTAAATATTCACTGCGCTTTTAAATTAAAGATAAAATATGATGGAGCAATAATATGAACAGTGAAAGTAACAGTAGCTCCTAAAATACATTTTAACAGGCATAATAAGGCATGAGAATAACTGAAGGAAATATCTATTTGCTTACCCAACTAATTTGATTAATTTTCTTTTGGTTTCTCTGCCCAATATTTTAAAAAATTTTAAAAAACAATAAAATTTGACATATACATATATATACATGTACATATAATAATAGTAATAATAATATAATAAAATTTGAATTTATAATTATGTGTGTGTGTATTATTATTATTATTATTATTATTATTATTAAAATAATTAAGTGAGGATAGCAAAATAAAGTAAATTGTGACATATTATACCCAAAAATTCTTCATACAGTGGACTACCAGTAAAATTGATAAAAATTTGGGACCAAAAATTATTCAGATACTTTGACCTGACCATTTTGCTTAAGTGTTATCTGACATAATTAAGATTTTTTTTTTTTCTGACAGTTTAACTCTGAAATCTTGTCATATTATATATATATATATATATATATATATATATAATATATGTACACATACACTACCAGTCAAAAGTTTGGAAACATTACTATTTTTAATGTTTTTGAACAAAGTCTCTTATGCTCATTAAGGCTGCATTTATTTCATAATAAATACTGAAAAAACAATAATATTGTGAAATATTATTACAATTTAAAATTATGGTTTTCTATTTAATATACTTTAAAATATAATTTATTCCTGTGATCAAAGCTGAATTTTCAGCATCATTACTCCAGTCTTCAGTGTCACATGATCCTTCAGAAATCATTCTGATATGATGATTTGATACTCGGTTATTATCAGTCTTTGAAACTGTTGTGTGTGCTTAATTTTTTTTTCTAGGAATAAAATATATTTTAAAGTATATTAAAATAGAAAACCATAATTTTAAATTGTAATAATATTTCACAATATTTTTGTTTTTTTCTGTATTTATTATGAAATAAATGCAGCCTTAAAGGTGCCATCGAACGTTTTTTACAAGATGTAATATAAGTCTAAGGTGTCCCCTGAATGTGTCTGTGAAGTTTCAGCTCAAAATACCCCATAGATTTTTTTTTAATTCATTTTTTTTAACTGCCTATTTTGGGGCATCATTAACTATGCACAGATTCAGGCTGCGTCCCCTTTAAATCACTCGCTCCCCACCCCCCGAGCTCTCGACTATAATACAGTGCATTTACAAAGTTCACACAGCTAATATAACCCTCAAATGGATCTTTACAAGATGTTCGTCATGCATATTGCATGCATGCGTCGGATCATGTGAGTATATTATTTATTTGGATGTTTACATTTGATTCTGAATGAGTTTGATAGTGCTCCGTGGCTAAAGCTAAAATTACACACTGTTGGAGAGATTTATAAAGAATGAAGTTGTGTTTATGAATTATACAGACTGCAAGTGTTTAATAATGAAAATAATAATGGCTCTTGTCTCTGTGAATACAGTAAGAAACGATGGTAACTTTAACCACATTTAACAGTACATTAGCAACATGCTAACGAAACATTTAGAAAGACAATTTACAAATATCACTAAAAATATCATGATATCATGAATCATGTCAGTTATTATTGCTCCATCTGCCATTTTTCACTATTGTTTTTGCTTGCTTACCTAGTCTGATGATTCAGCTGTGCACAGATCCAGACGTTCTGCCCTTGTCTAATGCCTTGAACATGGGCTGGCATATGCAAATATTGGGGGCGTACATATTAATGATCCCGACTGTTACGTAATGTTTCCAAACTTTTGACTGGTAGTGTGTGTGTATCTGTCTTCCATTTGATTAAGTGCTTCCAATGTAGTGTTGTGTAAAAGTCTGATTCTGGATCAGTGGTAAAATACCACAGACACAGAGTACTAGGGGGAATGAATCCGGGGGGAATCGGACCGCAATGCTTCGCCCTGGGAAAAGAGACCGGAGTGCTGCTGGGAACACACTGGTGTGGAGCAGATGTCTGCAGCAGTGTACAGTATGTGTGAACACGTGTTTTATACCAGTGAAGGACTGAGAGATGTCAGACTGCCTGTTTTATTTGTTGCCTTCAGTTTGACACAAACTCTTACTTGGATTTAAAATCCCACACATATTTAAATGCCTCTCGTAGTGTAATGTGTTGTGTCAGTGTGAAGGATTGCGCGGGTCGTGATGTGCCGGTGTTTGTTGTGTGTTGTGTGTGATAGGGCCCTCGAGGGCTCTGCGGATGCTCTGATAGGTCATCGGAGGCTTCCCTCCATAAACACCAGCATTAATAACAATCAAAACCGCGGCGGGGCCGAGCGTGTCGTTTATACGAGTGCAGAATTCAATTACGCTGCAGGGAGTGGCGAGAGCCGGAGTGACATCTCATTTGCAGTGAATCATGGGACTGAAGGGACCGGAGCCGTTCAGCCTCGTCCTCTGTAACTTTCTGTTGGTTTGTGTTCCCGTTGTTCTCTCCATTATTCTTCTCCTCTCAGTCTGTTTGTTTAATGGAAAATCTGTTGTTCTCAATGGTGTGTTTTTTTCCAAAGTCTAGTGCCGGATTAAAGTCGAGTCTCCCTTGGGCTTTATGGCATTCGCTCCTGTTTGGCACACATTCTAACCAGATTTCCATTTGATGTTCTTATTATAGCAACAACCCGGTGCATTTTCTTTGTTCATTCTGCATGAATAACTGTGAGCTGATATTAAAACTATGGCTGATGAGCAAATAATTGGTTAATGTTATGACATTTCAATTGCTTTTTCATTTAATTTTTCATTTAATAAAATTAATTTGACATAATATTGTAATGTACCGTATGAAAAATAGATATAGAATTTGAGATTAGTTATAGATTACATTAAAAATTACAAAAAAAAAATTTTTTATAAACTATAAATAAATAAATAAATAAAATTATATAAAGCTTTTACATTCTCTCCCTCTCTCTCTCTCTCTCTCTCTCTCTCTCTCTCACACACACACACACACACACACACACACACACTGTATGTACAGTATAAATATCTATATGTGTACTGCATATATATGTACTATATATAAAGTTTTATATACTGTACACACATAAACTATACTGTACTATATATAAATACTACTATATTTGTGTGTGTACTATATATATATTATATATGCACACACATACTAAAGTACTATAATGTGTGTGTATATATATATATATATATATATATATATATATATATATATATATATATATATATACATATACATACATACAGGTGCTGGTCATATAATTAGAATATCGTGAAAAAGTTTTTTTTATTGTAAATTATTTTAAAAAATGAAACTTTCATTTATACTAGATTCCCTACATGTAAAGTAAAACATTTCAAAAGTTTTTTTTTTTTTTTTTATAAATTTGTTGATTTATATCATGATGATATAAATGATAGTCCAAAATCCAGTATCTCAAAATATTAGAATATTTACATTTGAGTTTCATTAAATGACTATCCCTACAGTATAAATTCCGGGTATCTCTTGTTCTTTGAAACCACACTAATGGGGAAGACTGCTGACTTGGCAATGGTCCAGGAGACAATCATTGACACCCTCCACAAAGAGAGTAAGTCACAGATGGTCATTACTGAATGTGGTGGCTGTTTACAGAGTGATGTATCAAAGCATATTAACCCTCTGGAGTCTGAGGCTGATTTGGGGCTTGGAGAAGTTTTGACATGCCCTGACATTTGTGCTTTTTTCAGTTGTTCATAAACATATAAATGACAAAAGTGTCATTACACTGTATTCAGCACAAACTAGGCTACAATAATATGTGAGGAACATGTATGTACATGTTTGTGTTTTTGAAGGAATAACATTTATGCGTGGTTATTGAAAAAACAAAAAACTTAAGTCACTGAAATAAGGCCAAAAAAAGTATAGTAAATCTGTGTTTACAAGACTTTTGGGTATTGGAGGTTGTAGACTAGAGTTTTTGCTTCAAAATTATGTAAAAATTATGCTGCCTACTCCTTCATATAAAACAATAGAGAGATTTAGTTTTTGTAAGACACTTTTTGCCAAGAAACACAGTATGCGTGGAGGCGTGAATCACCACTGAATAATGGGCCATTCTCACCTGAGAAGACAAAAGAATTGGATAGTAATGAGCTGAAATGACTTGCATATTAATGAGGCATTTCAGTCAGGTAGGCTGTGAAAAAAACCTTCTGTGATGTCTCAAGCTCATCATGATATATGAAACATACAGAAAAATATTATTACAATATAAAGTAATGGTTTTATATTATACTTTAAAATATAATGTATTTCTGTGATGCAAAGAGTCTGAATATAGGCTTTTAGTTTAAAAGCATGCACATTTGGAGAAATATTGGATTCTCATATGCTTATGTCAATTTTCTATACAGAGGAGTTATATTTATTTAATATTCATTGTCATTACTATGAGCGCTGGTGTTTTCAATTCATCCTTGAAGTCGGAGGGCGCTCTCTGTGCATTTTTAGTCCACAAATTCATCTAAAAGAAGAAGAGGCTATTCCATGAATGGAGTTTCTAATTCATACTGCAGCCGGAGGGCGCTAAAGAAACAAAAAAAATTCATCTAAAATTCATCTATAGAAGAAAAGAAAACAGGAACTAACTGCATGTCTTCTAGAGCTCGCTAACCATGACTTTTACATCCAGATAAACACTTTTCAAGACAATAAATACACGATTGAGACGATGAATGCATGTATTGCCTCTGAATTTGCCTCTGAATAGCGCTGGCTCCGTGGGCGTGGCCGCATTAGCGGATAATGAGCTGAATCACAGACTTCTGACATGGCTCTCTTTTCATACAGATTACATAAACACAGAAGGTTTGTTTTCGATTTGACTTACATGATTTAAAACCTGACATCTTAACGTTTTTTTAGACATAAGTTTAATTTTTCTGTGATTAGTATTCACTAAGTTACAGTTCATTTTCTGAGAACTATCAGATTGGACTTCGTTCAGAGGGAGAGGAGAAATCATGCATCATGTTAGTTTTCTTTATTTTACAAAAAGCACAACATTGTGTTTTTACTCTGAGTGTATACAAATAAAAGAAGATATTCTATAGTTTCAATTGATATATTACTTATGTCTCTATGACAAAAAATGACGGAGTATTTTAAGTCTGTTTTGCTGCAATGTGAAAAAAAACCTGCAAAACGCGCCGGCGCGTTTTCAGACCTCAGAGTGTTAAATGCAAAGTTGACTAGAAGGAAGAAATTGGGTAGGCAAAGGTGCACAAGCAACAGGGATGACCGCAAGCTTGAGAATACTGTCAAGTAAAGCCGATTCAAACACTTGGGAGAGCTTCACAGTGAGTCGAATGAAGCCGGAGTCAGAGCATCAAGAGCCACCACACTCAGACATCTTCAGGAAAAGGACTACCAAGCCACTTCTGAAACAGAAACAACGTTAGAAGCATCTTACCTGGGCTAAGGAGAAAAAGAACTGGACAGTGAACAGTGGTCGAAAGTCCTCTTTTCAGATAAAAGTAAATTTTGCATTTCATGTTGAAATCATGGTCCCAGAGTCTGAAGGAAGACTGGAGAGGCACAGAATCCAAGCTGCTTGAAGTCTAGTGGGAAGTTTCTGAAGTCAGTAAAGATTTGTGGGGCCGTGACGTCTGCTGGTGTTGGTCCATTGTGTTTTATCAAGTGCAAAGTCAATGCAACCATCTTCCAGGAGATTTTGGAGCACTTTATGCTTCCATCTGCTGACAAGCTTTATGGAAATGCTGATTTCCTTTTCCAGCAGGACTTTAGCACCTGCCCACAGTGCAAAAACCACTTCCAAGTGGTTTGCTGACCATGATATTACTGTGTTTTATTGGCCATCCAACATGCCTGACCCCTGAATCTATGGGATATTTTCAAGAGAAAGATGAGAAACAGTCGATCCAACAATATACAGATGATCTGAAGGCTCAATAGTGCCTCAGCAGTGCCACAGGCTGATCACTTCCATGCCACACTTCACTGATGCTGTAATTTGTGCTAGGAGCAAGTCATTTGCTGTAATATGTGCTGCCGACTAAGTATTGAGTGTACAAATGAACATACTTTAAAGAACTTGAACTTTTCTGTTTTGAAAATGCATTTTTTGATTGATCTTAGGAAATATTCTAATATTTTGAGATACTGGATTTTGGAATTTCATGAGCTGTACGCTCTAATCATCAAAATTTAAAAAAAAAAAAACTTTTGAAATGTTTTACTTTACATGTAGGGAATCTAGAATATATGAAAGTTTCATTTTTAAAAATAATTTACAATAAAAAAAATGAACTTTTTCACGATATTCTAATTATATGACCAGCACCTGTATATACTAGTACTTTATATAAAGTACTTTATATATACTGTATATATATATATATGTGTGTGTATAGTGTACTACATCTTGTATGTGTATAATGGGAATCAATTACGCTTTCCTCTCTTTTTCCTGCCTTTCTGCCCTTCCAATCTCCTCTCTCATTTCCTCCGTATCATCCGTGTGTTTCCCTCTGACAGACTCTGAAGGATTTTCATGGCTGTTTAAAAATGCAGCGAGTTCATCCGGGCCGCCAGAGAGGATGCAGATGAGGCAGCAATTAAAGTTTTAACGAGGGCTGTGTCTGTTCCTCTGATTAGCATGTCCCACCCCACCCACCGTAGCCTAGCACTGCCCATGCAATATTCATACTGCTATTACAGCCCAAACTCATTTTCATAAGCAGTTCCTCTGGCTGATGGCTGTGCGCATATGCAGAGCATGTTGCAGCTTTAAAAGATAAATACAGTATGTTGGGGTTTACTGTGTAGAGCACAGGTTTTGGCATTTAAGAGATGAACCGGGAGAATGTTTCGCCAAAGGCAAAGTAGACTTCCCATCATCCTCTGCTGCCGCTGAAACGCAGCGGTACGATTCTGTGAACTTCAGCCGGTAATGATCATTTCGCACTGATCTGGTTCCACTGTGGCCCACCCAGCAATAATCCCATTTGTATCGTACCACACTCGGATAAATGGCACTCTAAGAACCTCCATCCCATTGGCCAGTTTATGTTCCCATAAAGCCTCTCGTTCGGTGAGAGGGACGGACTTCAGAGGCAGGGGAATGAATTTAACGTGACACCTAGGAGGCAAGGAATAAATTCAGTGTGACATCACCGATAAGGGTCAGAAAGGGGAACGTGGTTAATCGCGCCCACACTGGAATGCGTTACTGCGGAAGCGACCGCCACGCTGGCTCTGTGACCTTCAGGTGGATCATTTGCATGTTATCAGGAGGAAAAGGTGTGCGTGTGTTTGTCTGGAGTTGAGATGTCTCTGAACCCCCCAAACATCACCATCTCATTTCCCATTCCTGGATAGATGCTGTATGCAGATTAGCCCAGTAATGCGGTTATCTCACACACACACACACACACGTGCTCAAAGACACACAGGCTCGCACGCGCTCCGTCTTTGTTGTCTCTTTGAATACCAGAGTCTGGTTTGGAATGAGTTTTGGAATGAGCCGATCCCTATTGAGAAGGTGGTTTTTATGTGATTTCGCCCTTTTCTCTGTTCCTCACAAACACACTTTAAACACCCGCTGGAAATGCGATGCTCCTCCATCCAGTCTTCCTCTAATAGGATTAATGTAAACTAAAGAAGGCGCTGGCTTATTATCGCTGGAGTAATGTGACGGGAACAATGGAAATTAATATCAATGTATGATGTCTGAATTTCTGCTGCATACAATTTTGGAGAAAAATCCTACAATTGAAAAAATTAATGTTTTTTAAATTATAAGACAACCACAAAATATCAGGGAATTTTATAAAATGTGTTTTTAAAGACATAGAAAAAAATCTGGAATTTAATTAAAAATATTACGTAATTAAAAGCTACCTTTTTTAATTTATTTTTATAAATATATCATTATATTTATTTTTATTTTGTTTATTTTTTCCCAAATTTAAAAAAAAAAATCTTTTTCTGGATTTAATACGTCATTAAAATGGTGTCTGAAATTAACTTATAAAAGCTTAACAATTTACTTTTAAAATATCATCAAATGAATTTACAACAAAATATTGTTTTTTTTGGTCAAAACTTGTATACTGTATGGATTTAAAAAAATACATTTATATTTAAATAATTTTAATTATTATTATTTTGAGAAGTACATTTCACTATACAATAGTAAGACGAGGCGAGATTTTTACATTTAAGAAATTCTCAGTGATGAAATGCATGACTAGGAAAATATTCTGCAGGTGCATTTGAAATGTTTTAACTAATCATCTTGTAATGAATATCATTTCAGTTCTACTTTCTGAGTATGAATTATCATATGCAGTAAAACACAATAATACTCGAGCACTGTAAAAGGTTTCGCCACAATCTCAGCTGACTGACTCCTGAATGATTTCACGAGTCTCTTCAGACTGAACATGATTTATGAGCTTCTACAGCTTTTGACCTCCTAACTGAACTCCTTTCCACAAACTGATCATAGAAATAAAAACAGTATAAATAAAAACGAATAAGTCTTATTAAGTGCACACTCTCTCAATATTCAAAGTGCAAATAGAGACCCAATTTTTCTTCCAGCATGATACAGAGCTGAGTGATGGTTACAACTGCACAGCCCAGCCTGAGATAACGTTCATATTGGGAGATATTTGCATGCATCAGAGAGCCGCTTTCAGGCACTTTTAGGCTCTGTTGTGCACCGAATCCTCCGCCACGGTCTCGTCAGTCATCTCGTCACATGATCAGTGAACTCTGATTCCTGCCGCACTCGTACGACTCTGCAGCTCGTGTTGGATGAGCTGGATGGGATTGAAGCCACAGTTATCCAACTGAATTAAATGATTTTTATTTCTATAAAAAGCAAAACAGTGGAGGTGTAATGTAAACTTAGCGGTGGCATATTCTATCCTAATTTCACCCTCACGCTCAGTCATGGCAATATCACGAGACAGCTTTTCACCTCGACGAGAAATCTCAAAATCTCGACACACCAGTTCACGTTCATCCAAGGTCAAAAAACACTTTAATTCTCTCATAATATCCACTGCAGCATCAGCTCTTTTCTCTCAGTGTCTGAAACGCTTCCATCAAAGATTCGGTCTCTCTAAACCCCGCCTTTCTGAGAGCTGCTCTGTTGTGATTGGTCGGAAACCAAACGCTCATTATCATATCTGAATCTCAGCTCTTGATTCACAGCGATACGAACAGTGTTAATCTCATCACAGTGGATTTGCTTTGGCGGCAGAAATCAGCGTCTTCTCGACACGAACAACACGAACCAAACTCTTCCAGTCTCAGATACAACTACAGTGATAGGGGGCGGGGCAAAGAGACGCTGTTCGCCGGCAGCCAATGGGCTGGCATTACTGAATTATTAATGACTCGTTTCAGTTCAGAATCGATTCTTTCTTTTGGGAGATGACAACTCCATTTATCCGCACCTTGATCTTTTACATTCACAGTCTTTCACAGGCTTTATTACACACTGTATGAAAGGTCATATCCCAGAAATCATGAGGACAGAACTGGGTCCTGATGCAGTAACTGAACAGTTAAACTTTTAAAAGCATGTCTTGTCTCCAGTGATGCGAAGCAGATGGACTCTCTTTGTTTCACGACATTTGTGTTTCCTGTCCTGGTGTGATGGGACGACTCCCTGCTTGAGCTGTGTGTGTGTGTGTGTGTGTGTGTGTGGTACATCCATTATGCAGGGTATGTGTGTATGTTGGGTCGATAGGGAGAGCAGCGGGATATGCACCGCTCTGGAGATGGATTGATCTTTTGTGTGTGTGTGTGTGTGTGTGAATGCTCTCATTGCCATCTCAAATGCCAATTATACTGACGCCTCTGTCTGGTGTGACCTCACCCATGTTGGCATCATGTGTATTCCCAGAGTGGACACTCCACAGGTGGACGTTCCCAGAGGATTTGCCCAGGATTCAGCTCTCATCCCCCTCTCTCTCTCTCTGTGAGTTTAACTTTTGTTGTTCCTGAGTGGGAAAAAGTTCAGCTAATGGCGCCGTTTAGAGAGTCCAGACAGACGGGAGGGAAGATCGATAGAGAGAGAGAGAGAGAGCGGAGGCTCTTGCAGTTTTCCTCCGGAGTCATGATGACGGGAGGGATGCTGTTTACTTCTGCCATTCCCGTCTTGTTCTTTCTCCGTATCAAAGTTTGATTTTCACTCTTTCTTCTTTCTCTACCCCTCTGTCTCTCTTACTGCAGGTCTGATCATTGTGCGTTCAACATTTGTTGTGTTTCAAAACCGTCTGCATACTCAACATCTAATTCTAAATGATCCTCAGTGTTTAGGTTAAGGTTGAATGGATGGAATTGGTTAGTTTTTCAGAGTGAAGCTGTTTTCGCCGTCTCTCTCTGACAAACTACAGACCAGAGAAGAGTGCAGGAGCTGCATGGATTTTAGTTTTAGGAGTGCTGAGATATTTTGCGACCACCATCCAAGATGTGATGTATTATACGCAGAACTGTGAGCACGAGCTGAGAATCACCAATATTTTTGTGCCAAGAATTATTCATTAAACACTAAATTGGTGGTTATGAATAATTATCATTATTGTAAAAATTAAATGTTTTATATAATATATATATATATATATATATATATATATATATATATATATATATATATATATATATATATATATATATATATATATATATATATATATATATATAATATGCTATTATTAAAATTAAAATACTAAAAAATAATTACAATTATTTGTAGTATTTAATGAATACAGTATATGGTCAGCACATAATAATTCAATTCTAGAGTACACACAAGTATTGTATTAAATTCACCCATTTTAATCACACTGCAAAAAATGCTGTTCTTACTTAGAATTTTTGTCTTGTTTCCAGTCCAAATATCTAAAAATTCTTAAATCAAGAAGCATTTTCTTGACAAGTAAAAATTATTTTCTTTTTTTCAGGAAAAATAAGTCAAAATTAAGTGAGTTTTTCTGCCAGTGGGGTAAGTAAAATAATCTTAATCCAAACTGAAAACAAGATTATATAGCTTATTTTTGGTTTGATATAAGATTATTTTACTTACCCCACTGGCAGATTATTTTGCTTGTTTTAAGGAAAAACTCACTTAATTTTGACTTATTTTTCCTGAAAACAAGAAAATAATTTTTACTTGTCAAGAAAATGCTTCTTGATTTAAGAACTTTTAAGATATTTTGACTAGAAACAAGACAAAAACTCTAAGTAAGAACAGCATTTTTTGCAGTATAGAACTGTTTTCATTTTCTTCACGGTATTGTATGAATTTATAATTACACATTGATTATTTTATTTTATTTTATTTTATTTTATTTTATTTTATTTTATTTTTTATTTTATTTTATTTTATTTTATTTTATTTATTTTTTATTTATTTTATTTTATTTTTTATTATTTTATTTTATTATTTTATTTTATTTTATTTTTTATTTTATTTTATTTTATTTTATTTTATTTTATTTTATTTTATTTTATTTTATTTTATTTTATTTTATTTTATTTTATTTTATTTTATTTTATTTTATTTTATTTTATTTTATTTATTTTATTTTATTTTATTTTATTTTATTTTTATTTTTATTTTTATTTTGTCCCCATGCAGCCTTTGTGTCGTCTAGACAGTCAGCTAGGTGGGTTTTGGAACGGAGCCTGCTCACATGATCACATACATGTTCTGGTCCATTTCTCACACTGTTTCTATTCTTTAGCTTGATTATTTATTTGTTTTCCCATGATTACCCTCTCCCTCTTGGATCGTTGAGCCATGGAGATGTGGACATATGGGAACAGCGAATCTTACTGTAAACCATCATTAATTCATGACTTGCCCTTTTCTTGAGTGTGTGTGTGTGTGTGTGATGTTTAATGCATACTGTATTGTTGTATGAGCCTGTGAAAGCCACATTAGGTCTGGATGGAGGGTTTTCTAAAGGAAGTCTTAAAAGCTGAAATCATATTCCCTCAGAAAAAGGGAAATGTGGCTTTTCTCTGACGAGACACAGTCGCCTCAGGCCATGTTAAGACACACACTTACAGTACACACTGATTCTGCATGACTTTTGTGTTCAAGTGTTCAAGCATGGAAAGCATTCTGTGACTTTCTTGTCGGTCCATGTTTAGCATGAAAAGGACACATGTGGACTGAGACTCGGCGTTTAACATCCTTCCAAAGGGCTCGGTGACTGAAACAGCTGAAGGCTGACGGCTACTGTACGAATATCTGATGTAGTGTAGATGAGACGGCTTTCATTATTGCTTATCTTCCTCTAGTAGGTCTTTTAAGTTTACACGGCAAACAAAAACACTTAACATGATGATTCGCCTCAAACCACCCCTGATGTAGAGCGAGTTTTCGGGCGACGGCACAAAGGCTTCGGTAAAGGGAAGTCAAGTATGGAATTCATGCGCAGTATGTAAATTAATCATTAAATCAGACTTTTGTTGGGCTACTTGCCATATTTAATGTGACTCAAACGAAAATGAGGCTCTTAGGGAAGACATATCTGCATATCTTTTTGTATTCATGGCAGTGATGTCATAAAGGGGATGATAAGCCTGACCTGCAACAATATTGTGCGTAAAATACCATACTCAAGTATTTACATACCTGTGCTTATAAGCTTGTACTGCAAAGCCATACAAATAATCATTACAAAGTGATTTATTTCTCCAAAAATGACAAAACACACTTTAAAAGCACCACAGATTCATTTCCGAGGCGTTGTTTCATCTGAACCTGTTGCGTTTCTCTGCTGTACTCGAGAGGGCTGGTTCTGGATCAGTGCACAGACACATAATGACACTGGAAAAGCTGATCCGGGATCAGAAGCAGCATATATATTTCTCTCAGCAGGTTTTATGTGGTTGATAATGTGTATTGATTTTCAGATGGACAGTAAAGCTCCCCGGTGGAGCACGGCAGATACATAATGACCTGTTGTTAAAGGTAAATGTCATGTCTTGAAAAGGGATTGAGGTAAAATGAGGGGAAAATGCTGGTAATACAGAGCTCTATTCGTCTGTTTCTCTTGTGTTCGTGCGTCTCTCTGTCTCGGGTATAAAATACATTGTTTTTCTTTGAAGTCAGGTTACAGTTTAATGCTGTGTGTTTTTAGGTTTTTAGCTCTTGAACAGTCATAATTTAGTTTTTCATGACCATTTTGAATCTTTTCTTTGACTTTATGCTTAACTGTCTTCGGAATGCAAAATACCTTTGTTCAGCGGTGTAGGAAAGATCCGGAAAAATGGGTGGGGCACAATATAGAACGTATATGCTTTCCTCATGAATATTAATTACATGGCATTTGGCCAGTAGTCCTGACTGATTTGCTGAAAGCCAGATGCTGGTAATTGAGTACTAACCTTAGTAATATTACCAATTTATTCGTAAATTGGTAATATTCGTTCTACTGTTAAGTCACTGTCTTATGCTGTCAGCTGCATTATTAATTTAATGCAATATTTTACATTTAATTTAATTCCATTATTATTATTTTTTTTTAATTGGTAAATTTGATTTAATGCAATTTTTATTTAGTTTAATAAAATTTTTATTTAATGCATCTTTTTATTTGATGTAATAACAATAATTTAATGCAAATTTTAAATTAAATTTAATGCAATTTGTTATTTTATTTGCCATTTTTATTTTATTTAATGCATTTTTATTTGATGTAATAGTAGTAGTAGTAATAATAATAATAATAATAATAATTTAATTTAATGCAAATTTTAAATTGAATTTAATGCCATTTTTATTTTATTTAATGCAATTTTAAGTTTAATTTAATGCAATTTTTATTCAGTGCATTTTTATTTTTGATATATAATAATAATAATAATAATAATAATAATAATTTAATTCAATGCAATTTTTTTTAGTTTAATACAATTTTTATTTAATGCATCTTTTCATGTGATGTAATAACAATAATTTAATGCAAATTTTAAATTCAATTTAAAGCAATTTGTTATTTTATTTGCCATTTAATGCATTTTTATTTGATGTAATAGTAGTAATAATAATAATAATAATAATAATTTAACTTAATGCAATTTTAAGTTTAATTTAATGCCATTTTTATTCAGTGCATTTTTATTTTTGATATTATAATAATAATAATAATAATAATAAAAATAATAATTTAATTCAATGCAATTTTTATTTAGTTTAATGCAATTTTATTTAATGCATTTTTTATTTGATGTTGTAATAATACTAATACTACTAATAATAATAATTTAATGCAAATTTCTAATTTTATTTAATGCCATTTTGGTTTAATTTAATGCAATTTTTAAGCTTAATTTAATGCAAATTTTATTCAGTGCATTTTTATTTGATGTAGTAGTAATAATAATAATAATAATAATAATAATAATAATAATAATAATAATAATAATTAAATTTAATGCAAATTTTTATGTAATTTAATGCATTTGTTATTTAATTTAATGCAATTTTTACATTTAATTTAATGCCATTTCATTTAATTTGATTTTGATGCAATTTTTAAAATTTGATTTAAAATGTAATTTAAAGCAATTTTTTTTATTTAATGCAGTGCATATATACGGGGAAACAATGATAACAGTAATATAGAGAAAGATGATTAATATCCTCTTCTGAAACAAGTTGTTTTTCCATGATACGACCTCTTTAATGAATGGACCTTGCGTGTGAGATCCGTGTGTCTGTGTGTGCTGAGCACCGGTGGGTGTTCCCATTTTCTCCTCGTGTAGACGGGGTTATCAGAAGCTCCCGCTCTCATTTGTCTGTGAAGCAGTCAGGCAGAACACCCAGACAGCCTGCAGGAACTGAAAGGACCGCTGTTTGTCTGAAAGAGAGTGAAGAATGTGACTGTGTGTGTGTGCGAGAGTGTCTCAAACCCTGATCCCAGTGTCACGTCTTCCAGAGTCAAAGCAGCGGGCCGTCAGCTTGATCACGGCACGCGGCCAATCAGTGGAGGCGCACGGACAGATCAGGGTCAGCATATGAAAAACCCTGAGAAAAGAGCGAAGAAGAGCAGAAGAACGAGAGCGGGGGATTGTTTGGAGCAACAGATTGGCCGTGGCTGTCGGAGACCCCGCTGAGAGCGCGGCCCGACGTTTGAGTGTTTGGACGCCCCTGTAAAAGAGGTGCTTGATGGTTCTGTCAGAGCCGCTCGTATCAGACGGCTGGTTGCGAATCCTGAGAGACGAGACTGCCACGAATCCACCGCTGTGAGGGACGAGCATCCTGCTGTTCAAACACTGTCTTTCTGCACATTTGTCATCCCTTTCTTCTACTTTTTCTTTTTGATCTGGCTCTGTGCATCTTTATTCCCCCCAGCTCCTACTTTCCTCCAAAATGCTCTGCCCTCGATGTGTTTCTGCTGGCTTTGACATTCAGCAGCTGCTGCAGTGTGTGTGTGTGTGTGATATCTGAGGTGTGCACCTCTCTCCCCTCAGGTTAATCTCATGTCATTTCACTCTCAGATGGCCTCGGCCACATTATTGCTTTCCTTTATCCACGGGTGTTTGAGATCTGCCGCATATCGCTCCGTTCTCTCTCTGCCTCGCCCTTCTGTTCGGGTCGTCTGCCTCTGGGCGAGAGCATGAGATTGCTGTGCAAGCTGACATATTTCATACACACAAACACCGTCTGTTCCTGATGACCTTCTGTACATTACAGAGGCGGAGCGGAGCGTCTGATTGGCTGGTTCAGACTGCAGCAGAATGTGGTCAGTGATGAATATGGCTGCACACACACGTTAGCTCAGGTTAGAGCGCCGGAGTGAGTTCTGACAGCAGGAGGATATGAGCCGGATGAGGAGCTGCTGCTGTTTGACCAACATCTTCTGAACTGCAGCTTAAACGAGTTTTTATTAGATCAAATATGCAACAAAACCAAATCATTTCGTCAAAATACATCCGTCTATCTGTCTGTCTATCATTCTATCATTTCTGTCACTTTATAGTTCTACTGTTCTGTCATTCCATCCATCCATCCATCCATCCATCCATCTATCACTCTATCTATAGTTCTACCATTCTTTGTTGTTTCATCCATCCATCATTCTTTCTTTCTATTACTCTATTTATAGTTCTACCGTTCTGTCGTTCCATCCATCCATCATCCATCCATCCAGTTTTCAAACCGCTTCTGTTTACAGTAGTATGAACAGGGCGATTCGAGAGTCGCGCCTGTAAAACGAACCGTGAATCAGTGTTTTACACCTGCTGAAAGAGTGTGTGCCGAACAGAACAGTCTCCACATTATCTGAAGTTCAGAGCAGCAGGGTTTCATTAACCTTGGAACACAAAACCTTTCGTTCTGACGGTCTCTCGTGCTCGTTTTCTCTTCATCTGCTGATGACTGACCTCCAGCTGGCCGTCAGTATGTCTGTATGCACTCATATCTGTGCTTGCGGCTCATAAAAGGCACAGCTATCGATATCTCTCGCATGTTTACGTGGGCCGCAGTAAGAGGCCGAGGGTAACACATGGGACATGGTTTGTTGTGCTGGTGTCTGAAAGCTATTGATTTCTTACCATGTGCAATCAAACACAATTAGCCGTCGAATTCCTCAGACGGCGCACAGGCGCCTCTCCCGCTGTGCTTCTCCGGAGGGAGGACACTCTGTGCGTAAGTGTTCACCCCTAAAATCAATGTATACCAAATGGAGAGGACGCGAATTGAGATTGTGAGAGTCGAGTTATGCTCCTCCTAATGTCCTGAGTTCACTTTCTGCTATAACTTCTCCGTTCCAGCCCCTTGATAGCACTGCTTAACGGCTCGGCCTCCTCCCGTCCTCTGTGCTGTAAATCATGCAGGCTCCGCTCCCTGGCCCCGATCCATAACCAGGAGAGGAGTCTCACCGGCGCTTGGGCATCGTGCCTGCTGAAAGATTCACCGGCGCTCTCTAAACTCATTTATGCTGCCGCTTCACCTCCACGTCTGCACTTCACTTATGGATTGACCAATGCAGATGGATGGCGAGGCATACATGTGTTGGTCTTTGGCCAAGAAGATGGCAAATGGATTGGAGCCGACTACCTCTGGCTGCCTCTGACCCTGGCAGCTGTTGCTTGGCAACCTTTGTTTGTTTCCATCTGCAGGATCAATCTAATTGGCCGGCTTTCCAATTACCAGCAGTCCGACACTCCTCCTCTGGCCAATGGCATCACTCAGTGGGCTCCAGGTGTAAATAAAAGACAGGATGGATGGATGAATAAATGCCCCTTGTCGTTTATTGACCGCCGGGTGTTATCCTCGGCATGTAGAGGCTCATTGTTTGTGTTGGTGTGTGTGTATGTGTGCTTGTGACACACCAGGACGTCTTGTGGGGGAGAAGAAAGGTCAAGCATTGTGAGTTTGGATGTATGTGGCGTCATGGGAGGCATTGGTGAACATTTGATTAGGTGGTAAAACACAAACAGACCTGGCATGATCATTGCTCTTGGTATTTGGTGCTAAAAGTGAATTAACTTGATTCACAATGAGCTGGCTTTTGATTCAAGTCATATATATATACTCTATTAGGGCTGTCAAGCTATTAAAATGTTTAATATAAGTAATTACACAATGTGGCAATCAATTAATCCAATTATTCTCACATTAAATTATCTTTTGGGGGTAATTTCTCAGTCAAATTTGAAGTCATTATTGTGTTAAATGAGAAAAGCATCAAATAGACATTTACAAAAAGTAGCTTTAGAATTTTTTTTTTTTATTATTTGATTCAAAATAGAATTTATTATAAACTTTTAGGCTTCAATGGCCATGAAGGTGAGTAAATGTTGACAGAATTTTCATTTTTGTGTGAAATATACCTTAGAAAAATGAAAAAAAAAAAAATAATAAAAAATAAATAAATAAATAAATATATATTTATATATATATATATTTAATTATTTTTTTAAAATTAAATGATACTCTAAATAAAAAACTAAAACTGCCAGTAGGTGGCGGTAAATATCTAAATGAGTAAGTCATTGAATCATTCATTGAATGTATGTGAATAAAGTAAATGGCTCTCTTTATGAATAGGCCACTAAATCACTGATTCACCCAATTGATTCGCTCAAAATGCACATATATATTTCATTTAAGTACATTTTAAATGTGAAATATGATGTTGCTAAAAAGAATGCCGCATCATAACTGTTGGTATATCGTGTATTTTATTGTGGATTGACCAATCAGCTTCCAGCACTGGATCTATTAATTTTGTAATGTTATTTATCACACACCCGCTTTCCAATCCACACCACAGCCTTCATTTCCCCTCTCAAATCCAATTAAACATCACGGCTGCAAATCCAAACTTGTTTAGCGCTGACAGGCGTGCATAAACGCTTACTTGAAACAAGTAGAAAAAAACAACAAATTACAAAAACACAGCCGGCAAATAAATGCATCAAATCAAATTAATCACATACTAATGGCTCATTAAATTAAACAGCCACAATGAATTTATTCTGCCAATAAAAGATGATGATGATGATTTGTGTTTCCTATTTGTTATTTTGCCCACACAATACAGTAAATGAAAGTCCTTCTGCCGCTCTCAGGAGATTGCTCTCGTGTTAGAAGTGGGGCATTGAATTGTGCAGATGGCCTCTTTGAATTACAATCGGCCTTGTTGAGTTAGTATTAGAGGTCCTTGATTACAAACGTTTTGACAAACGGCAGACTTGTGTGCAGTTTTAGTAGAACTAGATTTGTACTTTTTCTGAAGAAAATGTGAGTGTCGCTATGCATTTGCTAATGTGAATGTTGCTTTGTGTTTGTGTCACGTTTGCAAGGGTTCTGGGTGGTTATTTCAGGTCCGTAACACGAACAGTGAAGTGTTTAATTCTGAGGGTTTGGGAGCTGTTTGTGTAGCGAGCACCACTAATAATCTGCAAGTTTTTATCGTCTTCTTAACATTCTCATCTGTCCCTGACATTGTGTAAGTCTTTAAAGATGCTGCTTTTATCTCCTTCCCATTGGACTCAGACGATCATGTTAAGCCGGGGTGTTGATGTATTGATTGAGCCTTGGGCAGGGCGGGTCAAGCCCCAGTCTGACCCCTGCTGAGGCACCAGAGGTTACGCTGATTGCTTCAGTGGTGATAATGTGTGTTTGTATATGTGAGCCCTATCAGAATCATGTGATCCAGAGGCGGTGCAATCAGGCCCGTGTGTCATTCCCGCATGATGTCACAGACTCCCTAATGAACTGCCAGAGCTTTAATCCCCACTGTGTGTGTGTGTGTGTGTCTGTGTGAGAGAGTGTGTGTGTGTGTGCGGAGACGATCTCCTTAGCAGTGTTCAATATGACAATGATAGAATGTCTTTCTGGGAATTGAGCAGAGGGTCTGGGATGATTTTTATTAAGATGTGTCACCTTGGGATGATCCTGTCTGGATGTAATAAAAGCATTATCTTGCTTATTTCCCAGAATCCCACACACTGATCAAGGACTTTCAACAATGTTCAGGACATAGTATGTCTCATATAGAGTAAATATATATATATACCAGCCATAAATATTTGTTTACCAGCCATGAAATATAGATTAGTCCTTATTAAAGTTACAAAAGTCATTCAGTCTAGAGCAGTGAGTGATTTTATTTATTTTTTTCTGTCTTTTGTTGTTTGATTAACATTGAAGACAGACACAGACAGCAGCAGGTTTATTAGGCTGCTGTCACTTTAAGAGCTGATGCACGGATCCAATATACTGATACACATGTGTTTTCTTTCTCAACTGTTTACGTTCTCTTAAGACATAACTGACTGTGTACGGAGATACTTACCAAAACGGGCATTTTAACACAATTTTGTTTGAATATGTCTGTTCAAGTGCAAGAAGACGTGAAAGAGAGCTCGATTCAGTATTTGCATACAGCCTGAGACACAGCTTTCTGTGTGCATGTTTCAAATGTTTGCACACAGAAAACGAATTGCACACATCGATTAATGAATAGAGTTCCCTTTCGCATCTTGTTCTTTAATATTTTAATTGGCAAGGCTTGATGTCAACTGTCTGAAACATCATTCACATTTGTTGACATTCATGTTCTCACAACATTGCATTGCTAGAATTCATAAAAATGTTCCCACATTTGGGGCTTGGTGAGTGTTAATTTTAGGCCTTGTGTATATACAGTATATAATATTTATGGTGTCCGCAAATAGTGATTGACACTCATGGAAATGAAAGCAATTTACTGATATTTCAGCAGATGTTCGCTGCGGTGTGTCTGAGTGACCACAGCTGGAGTCTGTGTCTGAGTCCGGCCGGCTGGACCTGGTGTTGGCATTAGCAGTCACGCTGACCCCGGGGCCTCACCGTCTCTGATGGGGTTGGCATGGTGACCGAGGTTGCTGTGGAGACTGACATGCTGAATGTGTCTGTGAGTGAGTGAGTGTGTTTGTTTGTCCTGTCCCTCACCTATAAGTACAGTCAACAGCTCTGCATTCCCATGATTCCTCAGCACATTTAGCATCACTGGTGCATCGCAAGCGCTCCTAGGTTATATTTGTCCCGTCCCTCTGTCTCTCGTGGACTGAAGCGCAGCTATTTCAGCACTTTGGCTGTGACACTGAGTGGCCTCACTCTGAATAATTCACTGCTGAGTGTAGAGCTGTGTGCGAATGAGAGGGATAACCGCCGGATAGCTTATGTCATTTTCTCAGCTGGTTATCTCAGTGCACTCTCTCTCTTTCTGTCTCACTCCATCTTTCTGTTGCTCTAACTCGCTGTCCTCTCGTCTTCTCTGGACGCACGGTCTGTTCTTCTGAGACTGGACATGAATAGTTTATTTAATGCTTCCTGTAGCTCAGCGATTTACCAGGAATCCATGGCTAAGATTCATGACGCAGGATAAGAGATGTCATGATGTGAGAGAGTTAATGCATTTATTAGAGCTGTAGATCCTCATGGACATTTATTTTCAACCCCAAATTTCTTAACAATAGTGTATACAATTTTACTTTATATGAGTCATTCACATAAGATGATATGCCTTCGGAAAACAAACTTTGAAGCAGTCGAGCATTCGGTTCCTCAGACTCCTGTCCTCAGTAACATCTTCCTCTCTGTGGGTGTCTGAAGTTTGACGGAGAGTTTTCCAACATCGGTGGGACTTCCGCTCATAACCAAGGTCTCAACAGCGGATGCAGCGTCAGATTCACTGATCTGTGGCTCCGACTGCAGCGCTAACGTCTGAACACGCCACTGTTTGCCTTTTGCCTTTGTGCAGCGCTCCAGGATTTCTCCATTAAAAACAAGCTATTGATTTTTCTGGAGTGTGCAGATTCACTTGGCACAGCACCAGCTCTCGCAGCTCTGATGAAGCTCGGCGATATGTAGCTGACGCTCATTTACTCTTAGTAAAAAGTGGGAGGGAGGGAAGGAGTGATGCGAGAGGTGACGGAACGAGTTTCTGTGTAGTTCTCTCTTGTGTCGTAGGGTTTTCTATATGCCTCATTAATATCCTTGTACAGCACAGAAGCTTTTACGTTCAAACAGAGGATCTGTTTAATATAGTACTGTTGTATTGATGCATTCATTATATGAATATGAGAATAAAATATTATAAGGTTTTTTTTCTGCAATATTGTAGATTTTAAATGCATATCCATGATATATTTTATTAAAATTTTTATATTACAGAATCTGTTATCATGTTTGGCTGGTTTGCTTGTCATCTGTGCTAGTAATGGGTTTGATCTCTCAGTTGAGACTGACCGCTGAAGCTCTTGGTCAAGCTCACTAACTACATAAATGAAACCACTTTTGCCCAGATTTTGGCCCCGAATTTCAGTCAATGCAAGTTGCCGAAAGACAGATCTAGTCTGCAGCTGACAAATGTGTAATATTCTGTTTTCATTTGTCATGCGTCTCCCAGCAACAAGGCACAAATTTGTAATCATTTACCAAGTCGGCAAGTGTCTATTGTCTAGTATAATGCGAAAGATGGCAAAGACGAGCTACTGCAGCTCAAATTGCTCAAGAAGTTAATGCTGGTGTCAGAATACACAGTGCGTCACAGTTTGTTGCGTATGGAGCTGCATAGCTGCAGACCAGTCAGGGTGCCCATGCTGACCCCTGTCCACCGCCGAAAGAGCCAACAGTGGACACATGAGCATCAGAACTGGACCACGGAGCAATGGAAGAAGGTGGCCTGGTCTGATGAATCACGTTTTCTTTTACATCACGTGGATGGCCGGGTGCGTGTGCGTCTCTTACCTGGGAAACACATGGCACCAGGATGCACTATGGGAAGAAGGCAAGCCGGCGGAGGCAGTGTGATGCTTTGAGCAATGTTCTGCTGGGAAACCTTGGGTCCTGCCATCCATGTGGATGTTACTGTGACACGTACCACCTACCTAAGCATTGTTGAGACCATGAACAGTCTTTCATGGAAACGGTATTCCCTGGTGGCTGTGGCTCTTTCAGCAGGATAATGCTCCTGCCACAAAGCAAAAATGGTTCAGGAATGGTTTGAGGAGCACAACAACGAGTTTGAGGTGTTGACTTGACCTCCAAATTCCCCCGATCTCAATCCAATCGAGCATCTGTGGGATGTGCTGAACAAACAAGTCAAATTTTTTTGGTGTCAACTAACTAACTTTTATCCTTTCTTATTTTACATCGACTTGCTAAGGCATGCAGAGGCGATAGTGTGAATCTTTTACCAGCCTTTATTTTTAACTCTAGTGCAGGAAAAACACACAGTGTCTGCATTCCAGTAGAGGGAGGAAGCAAAATATAGAACCATATGCCAAGCTGGTGATCTTTAGAAATGTCCATACTGTCTCTTGTAGTCTCTTGTGACTACAAACATCCTACACAATATTTTTTGCAAAGTCCATTATCCAGAGAGGAAGTTTAGGAGGACACTTGGCTTAGTCTGGCAGGTTATAGCTCCGTCGTTTGCCAAGAGCAATGGAGACCTTAGTCTGGAGCAACTCTCGAATGAGACGGATTGAGTGAGGGAGGAGGAGGAGAGGCACTTGGAAGACTGCAGGCCAGGAGAAATCAATAGATACACCCACACACACTCCAAACCCATCTGCTGTGTGTGAACACCCAACACCACCTCAGAGCTGGCATGGAAGAGGCGAAATCACATTCTGTCCAAATCTTTATGCACAGTTTGAGCAGTCAGTGCACTGTATATTGTACTTGGGTTTTCAGTTGCAAGTTCTTTCACTTTTTGTTGTTAAAGGACAACGTTCTTGTGACCTACAGGATCTTCAGCACAGTAACAAAGTTACAAAAGCTGTTGTAGAGCCATGCCAGACTTTTTAGGTTTTTTTTCCCAGTGTACAGTTTTGTGGAAGCAGTGTTGTTAGTGTTGTAAAAATCCATATAGCCTAGTGGTTGGTAGACCAAAGCATGTAGGCTGTTGTTGAACTGCCATCGTTGTGCACTTAAACAAGACATTTTGTCCCAGGTTACTCAGTGGGGAATGTTCTACAAGTATGCAGTAAATTGTTTTGGGTAAAGCAGTTTGTTAGGAATCTGTAAAAGCATGCAGAAGTGGATGATTTCCATCATTCGTACCTTTTAATCTTGATTTCATGGATATTTGATTACCCCATAATGCTTTAAAGTTTCAGGAGAATTGGCTGCATCTGAAACTGCACACTTCCTTGCTATATAGTAGGTGAAAGATAGTATGTGACAAAAGAATATGTCTGAATTCACAGTATTCATAAAAGAGTAGACAAAAAGTACCCGGATTACCTACTTCTTTTCAGAGAGAAATGCATATGATGGACACTTTACTACCCATGAGGCACGGGAGAGGATTTGTGAATGGTGATGAAGCGACACGACTGACACTGGTAGGTCACATGATAATGACAACATGGCGAATGTAGTAAGTCCGGATTACATTCATACTATATAGATGGAACATACTTTTTTTAGTGGTCATGAAAAAATTCCTTATTCAAAATAAGTACCTACTTAAGTGTAGCATAATTGTAGTGTCATTCTCAAAAAATGGTTTTAATACGAGTACCTTTTTATTCATAAATCGTCTTCATGAGGCACATATGTCACCTTATTTTTAGAATGACTGAATGTTGAACAGCCTCAAGCTTGATTTTACCTTCAGTAACTTTAGAGTCTATTGAACTTTATGATTCTAATGGCATGTGCCCCATACATATGTCAAAATGCATGTGATCTTAATTACATGTATTTTAGATGAATCATGCATTCAGGCATCACAAAGACTCATCAAGCACCATTGTGCCATTTAATGTCCATCTGTGTTTCATCTGAAGGTTAGCATGGGGTGACTTGCACAAATGATGCTGTGTAATCACAGCATCCCCAGATGAAGCAGTGACAAAATGTACTGACAGAGGAGATTTTTCTGCAGCACTCCAGAATGGTGCAGGGCTACGGTTAGTCCCGGTGCACTGGGACAGGAGAGAGTCAGATAAAAAATGTATTCAACAACCCAATGAAAAATCCATATTGAGACCCTCAAATGACGGACACTTTAAAACGCTGCCTTAATGCAACAGAGAGGTTGATTTTTGAGGGTAAAGTCAAACATTTCAATTTATGCCACTCACTAGCTTTTCCACATTCCTTTAGTGTCTGTCTACAGTATGTCTCTGACTGTAAACGCTTGTCTCATTCTTTGTGTTCCTCCTCCTCCTCCTCCCTGTAATCATAATCTCTGCCTTTGTCTGTCTTCTCTCATCCTCCCTCGCTCCCCCGTTCCTCGTCGCAGCTGCACCTCAAGCTCTAATTCTCATTTTCCCCATTTTAGCAATGTCTTGACTTCCCTTTCAACTTCTCCCGACAGCATCCTGTGTCTTAATTAAAATAGGGCCCTCAAAAAAACAGAGGAAAAACTAATGAAAGAAGAAGCTGTTAATTACACAACAAGGTCACAAGCCTTTTACCTTCACAGCTTAATTGTGGCCTTGATTGTGTTTCTGCCTCATTTTTTATGCAAACGCCGGACTGACAAACGCGGTTAATTGTTGCTCAAGCACTTCTGGAGGGTCACGCGGTTTTGTGTATCTGCAGAGCTAGTTAGTTTGTGTATCCGTGCAAGTGTAATACAAATCGAACTACATGTGTGTTTCGTTTTATAGATGTTTATGCATTGCTTTTTCCATAGAAGCCCATTCAAGATCCTCCAGGCTGACCGTTAATTTCCCTTCATGACCTTCCTGCCCTATCTTCAGTTGATCCTCTCATTTCTCAACAAGGGTCACTCTGACCTTTAAAACCCTTACAGAGCTACCAGTATCCACCTACCCTTCCATCGATCCTTTGTATGTATAGATCCGTGTCTTCCTGACCATTTTACTCCCTTCGATTTCCAAAGGTGGACCACGCTGTCATTTTCTTTGGCCAATTGTATTAACGACTCTTAGGCACTAAGGTCAGAGGTGCTACAGTTTTGGGTTGGGGTCACTGGATCTTTTCAAAACCTTTTTCCATGTATCTTGGCATGATCAATACCTTCACCCTCATTCCCTTCCTTTTTTATTCCTTCCCCACTTTTCTCCTTTTATTTCCCTCCTTCTTTCCCCCATTTTTTCCCTTAGGCAGACTAAGTCAGAGGCACTGCAGTTTTGTTTACAGGTCATTGGATATTTTATAAACATGACCTTATTCCATGTATTTTGACATGATCTATACCAGGGAAGCTCCAGGAAGACCAATGTCCTGCCAAGTGAAGCTCCAGGAAGACCAATGTCCTGCCAAGTAAAGCTCCAGGAAGACCAATGTCCTGCCGAGTGAAGCTCCAACTTGCCCCTACACATTTGCCTGGAAGTGTTCTGTGTGTTTAATTAGGATTGGATCTAAAGTCTGCAGAATTGTGGCCCTCCAAGTACAGGATTGGACACCCCTGGTCTATGCTTTCTCCCTCTTCCCCTTTTCCTTTACCCCCCCCCCTTCTTTCTTCCCCCCTTTTCCATTTCCCTTTTCTTTCCCATCTCCCTCTCCCAATCCACTTTGGCACTAGGGTCAAATGTCAGAGGTTCTACAATCACCAGATTTTCTAATAAAGGTGACCTTTGTCTTGACTCGGTCCATAAAAATCTCTTTTCCTTCCTTCCTTGCTTTCATTTCCTCCTCTTCCTTTCCCCCTTTTTCTTTTTCTCCCCTTTTCTTTCTTTACCCATTTCTCCCCTTCCATTCCCCACTTTGATCATTCTGCACTGCATAATTGTGTTGTGTTACTTGGAAGAATTATCTGTTATCATTCCTGACCTCTACGCCATTGATCATGGAAATGTGACCATCCTCCAGACATCCATTTGTCTTCAAAAAATGGAAATCAATCACCAAACACGCCTCTCATCTTTTGTATTATAATTAAATTGTTGGGTTTTGCTGCAGACTGTCCTGTTAAGAAGGAAATATGTGTACACTTCACAGCAATTTGTAATGTACGACATTCAGAGTCTCGATTGGTAGTGCCTGCAAAACTTTGAGGAATGACTTCTTTTCCACTTTGCTTTATCACTTAATGTTC
This sequence comes from Ancherythroculter nigrocauda, assembly GCA_036281575.1. Taxonomy (NCBI): domain Eukaryota; kingdom Metazoa; phylum Chordata; class Actinopteri; order Cypriniformes; family Xenocyprididae; genus Ancherythroculter; species Ancherythroculter nigrocauda. The sequence goes on from VTFQ01000279.1 coordinate 60,401, forward strand.
AAGCTGAGCCTCACGCCCTGAAAGCGAAAGGGGAAAATGAAAAAAGAGCGATCCATTACCTGAGCTAACAATAAGGAGCGGTGTTTGTTTGAGGCTGCAAATGTGCCCAACCTGTCGTGCTTAGATATTTCTGAGAGATGTTGCAAATTTGCCTGCATCTCATTCTCAACCCCGCTCTCATTCTCCAAACCCAGCATCCTCATCAGTCGGACACCCTTCAGTGATTCAGAAACGAGGTTTTTCTTCTTTTTTTTTCTCCATCTCTCTCAATTCCTTGAGTGCCGCACCTGAAATTGCTTTGACATTCAGATGCAAACATAACCATTGACACCCGCCTGATGGGTTTGGAATGCAAATGGACAGGGCTCTCTCTCCTTCCTCTCCACTTTCCGATCTCATCCCTCTCTCCAAGCCTAATGAGGGAAAGCTGATAGCTTGCTTTCTGAGATCAGGCAGACGTGGATACAGGCGTGTTGAGATTGGGGTTTGAGGGGACAGGGGTAATGTCACTGAAAGCCTACAGGAAATCAATTTCACAAGTGCCGTCTCCCCACTGTGAAACGCAAACCCTGCTGTCTGAGAGGAGCAAAAGTGATACAGACAAGACAGTTCAGTCTCAGTCTCACAGAAACATGTGAACACATTAGTGCACTTATTTAATGTTGCATTGGCACACTTCATTTTCTTTCCTTGCCCCTTTTCCCTCTTCCTTCCTTCAGCACCCCCCCCCCCCTCCTTTGCCTAAACTTTCTTCTGTCTTTCCTTCCTTGCTTCCGTCCATCTATCTTCCTTTATGCCTTTTTGCTTTTTCTTCCTGCCTGCCCTTCTCTTCTTCCGTCTTTACCTCCCCAACTTTTTCTCATCCTTCCAACTTTTTCTCTTCCTTTTCAGGATTCCCCTTCCTTCGTTCATTACCTCCAACTTTGTTAGCACTCCCTTTTCCTTTTTTTTAACCTTTTACCCACTCTTCCTTCCATCTTTCCTTCTTTTCTTTCAGCGATTTTCCCTCCCTACTCTGTTATATCCTTCCTTCCTTCCTTAATTACCTCCAACTTCCTTACCACTCCCTTTTCCTTTTTTCCCTTTCCCCCTCTTCCTTCCAACTTTCCTTCCTTTTTTCCATCATTTTTTCCTTCCAACTTCCTTCCTTCCTTCCAGCATTTCTTTTTCCTCCCCCCTTTGCCTAAACTTTCTTGTCTTTCCTTCCTTGCTTTCATTTATCCCTCTTTTATCTTCCTTGATCTTCTTCCTTCTTTACCTCCCCCACTTCTTCTCTTCCTTCCAACTTCTTTATTTTCTCATTTTCTCATCCTTTGTTCATTAACTCCAACTTCCTTACCAGTCATTTTTCTTTTCTTTTCCCTTTCCCCCTCTTTTTTCCAACTTTCCTTCCATTCTTCCATAAATTTTTCCTTCCTACTTTCGTTCCATCCATCCATCCATCCATCCATCCATCCATCCATCCATCCATCCATCCATCCATCCATCCATCCATCCATCCATCCATCCATCCATCCATCCATCCATCCATCCATCCATCCCATTTCCTTTGTTCCTCCCTTCCCACTTTCTCCTCTTTCCCCCCGTTTCATTTTCTTTCCATCTGTATTTTTCATTTCTTTCCTTCTGTCTTTCCTTCTCAATTTCCTTTTCTTTTCTACCTTTTCCCCTCTTCACATCACTACGCGAAATCTCTCACACAGTTCTACTTCTGTAACAAGGTTCCCCAGGACCTTCTGTGAGAAATTACACATGAAGTGGTCTATGATCTGTAAACGCGTTGACCTGAATTCTCAAGTTCACGTGACAGGAGCATCGTGCACACATGTAGTGATGCCTGACTCGTCTCTGATCTGCTCAGCCTTGTGCCTCTCCATCAGCGGCTTGGGCTCAGGCTCAGCTCTGGACATTTACAAATCTCCTCTGTACTTGGCTAAATGGAAACCATCCATCAGAGGTGACAGGAAGCAAACAAAGCCCCAACATTAGCTGCTTGGACGCTTTTGATGATGTCATCCTCCGTTCTAAGCCTCTGGAGGTGGGTGACCTAATGTGGTTCATTGGGAAGGAAGGGAGAACACAGTGCAAGATCTGTAGATGAAGCATGCAAACCAACAAGGGTTGACAGAACTCTTTTGTAAGAAAGGTGTGAATATACAAAGTGCAATTGAGTCCGGGGGGTGTGGGGTCATTGATTTGGGTCAAAGCAGATCTGTGTTTTAATAAGAGAACTGCATTGATGAGGATTGATCAGTGGTGGTGTGGGAGGTTGGGATTCAAGCCCCATGAGCCACAGCTCGGATCATTCTTGTCCTGATTAGGATTAAGGCTGAGCAGTGTAATGTCCTCTAATTCTGACTCTTGTCCATGGTTTTTCTATTGTTCTGTTGCTAGTGATAAGCAGCATTGAATTTGAGAGTGTGAGAAGAGGGATTTGGGGAGGAGATGGAGAAAATGGGAGAGAGGCTGAGAAAGAGGATAAGAGTAGGATACAAAGAACATATAAGAAGAGCAAAGGAAAATGTGAGATGTGTTAAGAGGATCAGAGATATCCTCATGAATGTGATGGGCATGCAAAAAAAGTCACCCTGTTTTTACTTACAGGAAGCTAGGATGTTGTCATGTGACTACTGATTTACATTGGTAGGGTGTTTTAGGTGGTTGGTAGTTGGGTGGTTGGAGCCCAAATCTCTATAAATTTCTGTTCCAAAGCATATTTGATTGTTGCCTGCTGTTACCAGACCAATGAAGGTGATTGTTCATGACATTTGAGATTTGGAAAAATAGCCTTTGTGCCTCTGATTAATGCAGAGGCCGTATCAATGTCACTGTTGCAGAATGCACCGTTTTTGATGGGAAAACCATCAACCATCTGCGTAACCTGAAACGGTTATTATAGCTCTTTTAAACACAATGGTCTAAATTGTCACAGGAGCATGAAGAGCATATGATAGGCAGGACCTTTAAAATAGACCTTTCACTCCTTCATTTATGTGGATTTATTCTATTCGCGAGGGATTCTTTCATAAATTGGAATTAGCAGCATTGAGGCAGTGATCTGAATATGATGACATGAATTATTGATTCCCTGACAGCTGCTTGCAAATCTAGCCTGACATTTGGAAAAGAAGACGGCATGGAATTATAGCCGAAAATTATGAAGGCCATTTGTGTCGAGACGAGAGAGGGAGAGCAAAGCAAACGTCTTTTTGGACTTATTAATATTCATTAAAACCTCCTGTCAGAGCGCCATTGAAACAATTCATTGCTCACGTTTACTGTATTACGTTCTTTATGATTTATTGATGTGTGTTTGAAAGAGCCGGGTGGTTATGAAGAGAGACCCCTCAGCTAAATCTGATTGCTCTTACAAAACCAGATCTTTGTCAGCGAGACAATGACTTCAGATTTTATTTCTAGTATTGTTTTTTCTCTCCTTGCATTCCTCCTTTAACTTACACAAGCTAAAAAAACACAGCTACTAACTACTAAACTCTTTCTGCACATATTTTTTATCTTTCTTATGGAAATTTGGTACGCTCGCACTACCTGTGTTGTGTTCTGCCTTGAATTAATTGCTTCTGTTTCTATTATTCTCATTTGTAAGTCGCTTTGGATGAAAGTGCCTGCTAAATGAACAAATTTAAATGATTTGTTTGTTCTCCATTAGGCTTCAAATGATGCATAATTTCAGATAATAAACCCAGGCATAAAAATTAGGCAGAGAATGTCCTAAAAATGGCTAACTTGTATATGCTGTACCTCCTACATCCCAAAGTGTGATCCACAGGCCTATTTTCCCTTAAGATATTTGGCATTTATCTTTGTGGAAGATCTTCTGGAGCCCTGGCGTGACTTTTTGCTCGATCTGCATTCTAGTTCCTCATGGCACTAAAGAGCCAATCATCTCGCTGGTTTCTGTTAAACAACCCCTGCTGATGTCACATTAGATAAATTGATCCGTATGTAGCCAGCTGGTCTGTTGTGGAATTAGACAAAAATGGGATCCTTGGGAATTTCTGAGTAATGTCAGCAGATATGGGTTGTAATCTCATTCCCTTTAGTGTGTGTTTGGCTTTAGCTGTCTTCAGTTGTCTGTTTTTGCCTGTTTTTGTACATTGCAAGTTGTAAAGATGGCAGCAAAAACAAACAGGTCTGATACCACAGTGCTTGCAGTCATTTTGTTGGTGCTGCTTGCAGGAATTAACTCGACAAGCCATGAGATTGGTGCGCTTTGTATCTGTGTATGAATGCTTTTATATTCCATATCACTTATTTTGATGCTTTTCTCATTGTCTATCTGATTCTGCTTGCCTCGCTGGAAAACAGGACAGTATGTGTGTGTTTGCTGCTTGGGTCACTTTGTGCATCTGTGTATTCATGTGCATATTCATTGCATGTTTTCCACAGAATTGTTTTTATGACCCTGTCAGAGCATTGAGGCAATGATGATTGTATAATGATTCAAAATTGGGGGATGGACAAATAAATGAAAGCATGGGGTTGAGTGTAAAGATGTATAAATGATACTCTTAATATCTAGAGGTTAGTGATCTTAAAGCATGTTCAAGTCACTTGGTGGCCACCTTGCATGCAAGTATAGCACCTTTAAAGGATTAGTTCACTTCAGAAATAAAATTTCCTGATAATTTACTCTCCTCCATGTCATCCAAGATGTTCATGTCTTTCTTCAGTGGAAAAGAAATGAAGGTTTTTGATGAAATCATTCCAGGATTTTTCTCCATATAGTGGACTTCACTGGGGTTCAACGGGTTGAAGGTCCAAATGTCAGTTTCAGTGCAGCTTCAAAGAGCTCTACATGATCCCAGACGAGGAATAAGAGTCTAATCTAGAGAAACCATCGCTCATTTTCTAAAAAAATTCAACTGCATATGCTTTTTAAACACAAATGATCGCCTTGCACTGCTCTGTGATGCACCTTCAACCCGTTGAACCCCAGTGAAGTCCACTATATGGAGAAAAATCCTGGAATGTTTTCCTCAAAAACCTTCATTTCTTTCCGACTGAAGACAGAAAGACAAACTTCTTGGATGACAATTTATTAATTAATTAAAAAAAATAATTATTAAATTAAGTTTGGTCCATATGGAACATTGCGATTCATGAGTTTTCTCGGTTACTTTACGAGCGTGAGCTTCCATCACTTACTGCTCATACAGGCAACAAATAACCTCTTAATCATGTGTAATATGAACCCCATTAGTTAAAGGATTTTGTTCCTGGAGGCACAGTCACGCATTTTCTTCAAGTAGCATATTATGCTCCCAAATGGCTCTTTCATGTTGGTTAATAAGGTCTGAAGCCATGTACTCTGGTTGTAAGTGATGCCATTTTTCCGGCCTGTTTTCAATCCTGCCTCTAGAAGCTGCAGGTTTTGTTGTCTCAGAGTCTGTAACGGGCTCTTTTCTGTGTCTTCTCAGCCTGTCCTCCGGGCACCTACAAGATGTCGTCACGGCAGCAAGAGTGTTTCCCGTGTCCGGCTAACAGCAAGGCTGAAGAAGAAGGCTCTGTGCTGTGTGTGTGTGAGGACGACCACTTCAGAACCCCGCTGGACCCTCCATCCGCACCCTGCACTCGTAAGACTGTCCTTCTGTCCGCATGTCAATGATTACTTGTTTGTAAATTCCCATAACCAGCCCTATTGATTCTTGGTTTAATTTTGCTGTGCGGTTTAGCGCTGACAAGAGGCTTGTTGTGTGATGCTGATTGATAGAAGTTTCATCTTTGCAGCTTCTTAATCTTTTAATTTGTAAAGCAAAAGATCTTTGGTGAAATAGAGGATCTAAACATCTTAAAAACATCACTACAAACTTAGCAGCAGTATTGCATCGTAACAACATCGTTCAATATTGTGAACAAAAAATGTTTATATATAAATATTTATACATTGATTTCACTGAAAGGAAGCCTGACAACCAATAGCGTGAGTTTAGGGCGGGGCTATCTGTTTGCTGACCAATGGAAAAGAATTTCCAGAACAATCATTATTTTTTGCAGTTTAGTTTAGTGGCTTTTGTGGCACAGACATCACACATTTAACCTTTCAATTCTTCTGTGACCAGCCGTTTATTTTAGGCTGAATGAGTCTCTGACTGCTTATGACTTTTATTTACACCATTAATTACTGTATTGATTAGGCTGCTGGTATATAAGGGAGAGAAAGACTCTGTGATAGTGTTAATTATAGTATCGATTCTACAGTCGCTCTTATGAGCACATGCCACCAGTTTATCATCGAGAGAGAGAGAGAGAGAGATGTCTATAATGTAGAAAGGGACTGTAAATGACAGAAAACAAAGAATTGAGAGACATGAATTGGATTGCATTACCCTTCTGTGCATTTGTGCATGTGTGAGTGAGTGTGTGTGTGTGTGTGTGTGTGTGTGTGTTTATCCTGACTGCAGCTGTTCTCAGCGCTCATGGCCACACGTGGACCCCGTTGCATAACCTTTCAGAGCCTTTAATAAAACAATGCTTCTTGCACACATTTACATTATTCCGTACACACGCGTTACACTTTCATGATCATCTGATGCATTTATGAGACATGAGGCTTAACCGTGTAGCGTCAGTTACGGCCCACTGTGATTAAAACACTTCATACCTTTACTTGATTCCCACAGTTAAAGGGTTAGTTCACCCAAAAATGAAATTTCTGTCATTAATTACTCTCCCTCATGTCGTTCCACACCCGTAAGACCTTCATTCATCTTCGGAACACAAATTAAGATATTTTTGATGAAATCCAAGAGGTATATGACTCCATAGACAGCAATATAATCAACACTTTCAAGGTCCAGAAAGGTACTAAAGACATCATTAAAACAGTCATGTGACTGCAGTGCTTCAACCTTAATGTTATGAAGAGATGAGAATACTTTTTGTGTGCAAAAACAAAACAAAAATAACAACTTTATTCAACAATCTCTTCTCTTCTGTGTCATTCTCATTTGTTGTTTACCTCCAGCGCTTCCAGGTTCATCGTCAGAACGCCGACTCATTATTGGCAGAGGCTGATCATGTGATCAGCACAACGCATTCGTGTGATTCTGACGCAGGAGCCGGCCAATACTGAGTCGGCTTTCTGACGTGTGTGTGTGTGTGTGTGTGTGTGTGTGTCCGTGTGAGAGGGCAGCGTCCACACCTGTAGTTCTCTTGGCCTGATCTGATGATGGGCAGCTTAAAGCCCTGGTGACATTTAAATGTCTTCCTGCTGCTGACAGATTCTTGTCTGACAAACGACATTAGAGACACGGGCTCCGGCCTCGACCCGCTCCTCCCCGAGTCAACAGAACGGTCCCATGCGACAGGACAGCAGCAATTAACGCATCAGATCTCTCTCCTCCTCCCTGCTCCACTTTTCTCTCTCTCTCTCTCTCTCTCTCTCTATTAGATTAGAGACTCATTCATTCTGCCCACACGGTTCTCCATGAATCAGTTGGGCTTCTGAAAGAGGTTGTTGTGAACGCCATTGCAGAAACTCACACATGCAGTTCTGTACAGCCGCTTTAAAGGTGCTAAAGAGGATGTTTTGTTTTATACATTTTTGCAATATTACTTGAAACTGTCTTCACTAACTGATAAAAGACTATTTATTAGGTGCACTGAAAGGAATAATATTAATATACATCATCTGTGCACGAGGTAGGGCCTTAAAAACATCAGCCAATCGTTAACGCGATCATCGCGTAAACGATTGGCCCTCTGGCTTGTCAATCACTGCCGTGACGTTCCTTGTGAGAGACGTGCGCGGCTGCGCGCTCCAGTAACTTTCCACACTCCACAGGCGCCGCATGCAATGTTTTTGTCAGGAGACAGGAGTAACAACTGCAGATTATGAGTTACCTGCGGTGAGTCCGACATAATGAATCCACTAACACGACACAGCGAATGCCGGTGGTAAACACTCGTGTTCCCATACTCGTGCACGAGTTTTGGGAGGCGTTCCTTCGAAGGAGGGGGGTTGTTCTTACGCATGCGCTCATTTCAAAAACTCAGTAACAGTCTTTGGTTTCTCGACGAAAAGATCCTCTTTATCACCTTTAAGGTCCTTGATCTTATCATGAAATCAGCTGCTTTTCATGGACTGTCACAAAACCATCATACAATCTGAAAAACAACGAGTGCATAAGCAATAATTGGTAGTTGCTGTTCAAGTTGAGTTCCTGAGTTTGTCCTTTTGAAATCTGCACACTTTTAGTGGGTGGAAATGCAGTAATTCTCTGTATTTTACTTTCAAGTGAAGCAGAGAGTTTTATATTATGAAAGTAGACAAAAATATTCATATGTAAATTTTTAAGCAATTCTCTGAATTTACCTTTAATCAAAATTTAAATGTAATTAAAATTTTAAACAGAGTTTTGCCAGTTTTAAGACAATAATTTTACAAGAAAATACTTATTTCAATTTTTCTACTTCAAAATTTCAGATTTAATTCAATGTGTTACTTGGTTTTTATTGTAATGTTTTATGCTGTGTCTCTGTAATATAATAAATATAGAGAGCACGAAAAGATGTGTTCCTCTCTCTCTGTGTGTGTGTTTGATCTTTCTGCTGGTGTTAATCTGTGCCGTCGCTCCTCCACTATCTCTCTCTCTCTCTCTCTCTCTCTCTGTGTCTTCCATGGCCTGCGTTCATTTCCTCTCAAGTGATTTTAAGCCTCAAGCTCCGCTAAGCTTCACCCAGTTGTAGCTAATTGGGTTAAATTATTAAAAAGAATTACAGTTCATTGAGAGGTAATTATCGTCATGTTAATTAGAGTATGTTCATATTGCTTTTTTTTTTTTTGGTGCAGTATTTTTATTTTAATCAAGCTCAACAAGCTCCATTTATTTCTTTTCTAATCTCTCTGCACACAGGCCCCCCCTCTCCTCCTCGTGATCTGGTCTACACCCTCAAACAGTCCACGCTCATTCTGGACTGGGCCGCGCCAAACGACTCCGGCGGCCGCGGGGATCTGACCTATAGCGTAGGCTGTCGGCGGTGCGTGGGGCCCCCTCGGGCCCCGCAGGTGCAGTGTGAACCCTGTGGAGCCAGCGTAGGCTTCGTACCGCAGCAGAGCGGCCTGACGGAGCGCACGGTCACCGTGGTCAACCTGCTGCCCAACTCCAACTACTCCTTCAGCGTGGAGGCGAGGAACGGCGTCTCGGAGTTACTCCCCAATAAAAGGTTCTACACGCAGGTCAACGTCTCCACCAGCCTTCCAGGTACATGCACTACATTATTTACACTAGCGTTTATCCAGTATAGTTCCCTACACACTTAAAGAGGACCTGTAATGACCTTGAAGTTGTTTTTTGTCTCTACTAGATTGAATGTTAATTATTTTCCTCATATTCTCCATTGTTGCAGCTCCTCTCTTCCCAGTCTGTCAGTAACGCTCTGTTTAGTTCCTGTCTCTGTGAAGCCCCTCCTTCTGAAAAGCACAATGTGCTCTGATTGGTCGGCTGGAGCAGTGTGTTGTGATTGGTGTTTGGGAAATGTCCCGCCCCTTACCATAACTGCCAGGAGTTACTTTTAAGAGTATATATTCCCACAGTTCATGACAAACATTAAGTTTTAAGCAGATAAATGCATAATTGAATCAAGGTTCAATTATGCATTGGGTTCATTCTGTGTCATCTTCCAAGCAGGACATTTGAAAACATTAATTCTCATTATTCAGTGTTGTGTGGACAGTGAATGCTGTTATGCATGTTGTTTCCTCGCTGTCATGGACAAAACGTGTTTCTGATGTTGATAGAGGCAGTATTTGGGGACAGCGTTAATACGGCAGCAGATGTTTGCACTCATCTCTCTTTGATTTGAGTGGAATAGACCCTGTTTGGAGCAAAATGAGTTTGTGACAAAGCAGCTTATTCATCTTAGTGCCTCTCAGTTTCATTGCGTCTCGTGTCATTGATGTCTTTGTGTGGGATTAAACAAAGTTCCTGATCGGCAGTGGTCAGTGTTATTGTTTATTATTATTATTATTATTATTATAAACCTCTTTTTTTGAGACCTGGAAAAATTATTACAGTCACAGCACACACAATTTTTATTTTATTTTTTATTTTATTTTATTTTATTTTATTTTATTTTATTTTATTTTATTTTATTTTATTTTATTTTATTTTATTTTATTTTATTTTATTTTATTTTATTTTATCATTTGTTCATGAAGGGAATAATTGTGCTTATAACATTAATTACTGATGTTAAACAATCATACCTGCATAATGAGACTAATTGTTCATTACTAGTTTCAAAAGCTTAGAATGCACCTCGTTTTGTATGTGTAAGTGTGTGAGTTAGTGAGTATGAGTGAGTGAGTATGAGTGAGAGTGAGTGATTATTAGTGAGTGAGTATGATTGAGTGAATATTAGTGAGTGAGTATGAGTGAGTGAATATTAGTGAGTGAGTATGAGTGAGTGAATATTAGTGAGTGAGTATGAGTGAGTGAATATTAGTGAGTGAGTATGAGTGAGTGAATATTAGTGAGTGAGTATGAGTGAGTGAATATTAGTGAGTGAGTATGAGTGAGTGAATATTAGTGAGTGAGTATGAGTGAGTGAATATTAGTGAGAGTATGAGTGAGTGAATATTAGTGAGTGAGTATGAGTGAGTGAATATTAGTGAGTGAATATTAGTGAGTGAGTATGAGTGAGTGAATATTAGTGAGTGAGTATGAGTGAGTGAATATTAGTGAGTGAGTATGAGTGAGTGAATATTAGTGAGTGAGTATGAGTGAGTGAATATTAGTGAGAGTATGAGTGAGTGAATATTAGTGAGTGAGTATGAGTGAGTGAATATTAGTGAGTGAATATTAGTGAGTGAGTATGAGTGAGTGAATATTAGTGAGTGAGTATGAGTGAGTGAATATTAGTGAGTATGAGTGAGTGAATATTAGTGAGTATGAATAAGTATGATTGAGTGAATATTAGTGAGCGAGTATGAGTGAGTGAATATTAGTAAGTATGATTGAGTGAATATTATTGAGTATGAGTGAGTGAATATTAGTGAGTATGAGTGAGTGAATATTAGTGAGTGAGTATGAGTGAGTGAATATTAGTGAGTGAATATGAGTGAGTGAATATTAGTGAGTGAGTATGAGTGAGTGAATATTAGTGAGTATGAGTGAGTGAATATTAGTGAGTATGAATGAGCGAGTATGAGTGAGTGAATATTAGTGAGTATGATTGAGTGAATATTAGTGAGTGAGTATGAGTGAGTGAATATTAGTGAGTGAATATGAGTGAGTGAATATTAGTGAGTATGAGTGAGTGAATATTAGTGAGTGAGTATGAGTGAGTGAATATTAGTGAGTATGAATGAGCGAGTATGAGTGAGTGAATATTAGTGAGCGAGTATAAGTGAGTGAATATTAGTGAGTGAGTATGAGTGAGAGTGAGTTAATATTAGTGAGCGAGTATGAGTGAGTGAATATTAGTGAGTGAGTATGAGAGAGTGAATATGAGTGAGTATGAGTGAGTGAGTATGAGTGAGTGAATATTAGTGAGTGAATATGAGTGAGTGAATATTAGTGAGTGAGTATGAGATGAGTGAATATTAGTGAGTGAGTATGAGTGAGTGAATATTAGTGAGTATGAATGAGCGAGTATGAGTGAGTGAATATTGTGAGCGAGTATAAGTGAGTGAATATTAGTGAGTGAGTATGAGTGAGAGTGAGTGAAATTAGTGAGCGAGTATGAGTGAGTGAATATTAGTGAGTGAGTATGAGTGAGTGAATATGAGTGAGTGAGTATGAGTGAGAGTGAGTGAGTATGAGTGAGTGAGTATGAGTGAGCGAGTATGAGTGAGTGAATATTAGTGAGTGAATATTAGTGAGCGCGTATGAGTGAGTGAAATAGTGAGTGAATATTAGTGAGCGAGTATGAGTGAGTGAATATTAGTGAGTGAGTATGAGTGAGAGTGAGGAGTATGAGTGAGCGAGTATGAGTGAGTGAATATTAGTGAGTGAGTATGAGTGAGAGTGAGTGAGTATGAGTGAGCGAGTATGAGTGAGTGAATTAGTGAGCGAGTATGAGTGAGTGAATTAGTGAGTATGAGTGAGTGAATATTAGTGAGTGAGTATGAGTGAGTGAATATTAGTGAGCGAGTATGAGTGAGTGAATATTAGTGAGCGAGTATGAGTGAGTGAATATTAGTGAGCGAGTATGAGTGAGTGAATATTAGTGAGCGAGTATGAGTGAGTGAATATTAGTGAGTGAGTATGAGTGAGTGAATATTAGTGAGCGAGTATGAGTGAGTGAATATTAGTGAGTGAGTATGAGTGAGTGATATTAGTGAGTGAGTATGAGTGAGTGATTATTAGTGAGTGAATATTAGTGAGCGAGTATAGTGGTGAATATTAGTGGTGAGTATGAGTGAGTGAATATGAGTGAGTATAGTGAGTGAATATGAGTGAGTGAATATGAGTGAGTGAGTATGAGTGAGTGAATATTAGTGAGCGAGTATGAGTGAGTGAATTTAGCGAGCGAGTATGAGGAGTGAATATTAGTGAGCGAGTATAAGTGAGTGAATATTAGTGAGTGAGTATGAGTGAGTGAATATGAGTGAGTATTAGTGAGTGAATGAGTGAGTGAATATTAGTGAGTATTAGTGAGTGAAATGAGTGAGTGAATATTAGTGAGTGAGTATGAGTGAGTAAATAAGTGAGTATGAGTGAGTGAATATTAGTGAGTATGAATGAGCGAGTATGAGTGAGTGAATATTAGTGAGCGAGTATAAGTGAGTGAATATTAGTGAGTGAGTATGAGTGAGTGAATATGAGTGAGTATTAGTGAGTGAATATGAGTGAGTGAAATTAGTGAGTATTAGTGAGATGATATGAGTGAGTGAATATTAGTGAGTGAGTATGAGTGAGTAAATATAAGTGAGTATGAGTGAGTGAATATTAGTGAGTATGATGAGCGAGTATGAGTGAGTGAATATTAGTGAGCGAGTATGAGTGAGTGAATATTAGTGAGCGAGTATGAGTGAGTGAATATTAGTGAGCGAGTATGAGTGAGTGAATATTAGTGAGCGAGTATGAGTGAGTGAGAATGAGTGAGTGAGAATGAGTGAATTGAGTGAGTTTGAGTGAGTATCAGTATATAGCGAGTATGAGTGAGTATGAGTGAGTGAATATTAGTGAGGTGAGTATGAGTGCGTATGAGTGAGTGAGAATGAGTGAATTGAGTTTGAGTGAGTATGAGTGAATATAGCGAGTATGAGTGAGTGAATTAGTTAGTGAGTATTGGTGAGTGAATATGGGTGAGTGAGTATGAGTGAGTATGGGTGAATATGAGTGAATATTAGTGAATGAGTGAGTATGAGTGTGTGAGTGAATGAGAGTGTGTTTGTGTGTGTTTGTGTGTGTGTGTGGATCAGGGTTTTGCTATTGTTGGGACTACAGTAAATGCCCCTGTAAGGAGGGTAAAAGCTATAATTACCCCCATGAGGTAAATAGTGTAATAACATGGTAAATAATGTCTTAATGCAGAAAGGTTTGTGTGAGGGTTTGTTTAGGAGCTAGAAAATGTCATTGACTCAATGCACTAACAGCACAAGTCAATGGAGAGCGGCCACCATGATAGAAACACAGACGTGCGTGTGTACATGTCGACCCATCAGCGCTCGCTCCATTTTTAGCGCTGAGCAATTACAAAATGAAGTTGTATAAGAGCAACATCTGGAGTCACACAGGGCTCAGTGAACAGCTGGTGTGTGTTTGTGTGAGCGGTCAGTTCCAAAGAGTTTGCCCCCACACACACACACACACACACACACACCACACACCACACACTATATTATGTAAATACCCAGTACACACTTCAGATATCACTAGAGTATTAGACACTCACCTATGTCGTCAAATGCCTCTACAGGACAGTGTGCACTGACGTTAACTCACTTTACACAATACCCAGATTAGCACAGACCCGCTGAGCTCCTCACACACACACACACACACACACACACACACACACACTGTACCGCTGCCTCAGATCCTTCAGTGATCTCACGGTGCCCGAACACAAAGGCTGAAATGAGCGGCGCTGGAGCTGCATGTTTATTAATGGAGCAGATCTCTTTCATCTAGACTTCTGCACTCTCAGATTTTGCTTTCCATTAAAAGCAAATTGCGGAGCGTTTATTTGGCACTCAACTCCTGCGCCTTTCATTATTTGATGCTCTTTCCAACACAATTGCTTTTTCTCAGCCAAAAATTACTCTTCCTTTGTCTCTCACACCTTTTCAGTAGTCTGTTTTCTCTCTTTCTTTCTTTCTTTCTTTCCTTTTCCCCTTCAGGCAGAATCCAAATGAGTTTTTTTCCACTCCTGCCAAAAGCAAATTAATTGAGAAAATTTGCCACTGAGAATTGAGAATATTTTGCACCTACATATACATACATACACATTATATATATATATATATATATATATATATTCTGCTCACCAGGACTGCATTTATTTGATCAAAAATACAGTAAAAACAGTGAAATATTATTCCAATGTAAATCAGCTGTTTTCTATGTGAATATATAGTAAAGTGTAATTTATTCCTGTGATCAAAGCTGAATTTTCAGCATCATTACTCCAGTCTTCAGTGTCACATGATCCTTCAGAAATCATTCTAATATGATGATTTGCTGCTCAAGAAACATTCATGATTATTATCAATGTTGAAAACAGTCAGATTTTTATGGAAACTGAGATACATTTTATTTTTCAGGATTCTTTGATGAATAGAAAGTTCAAAAGAACTTTTTATTCTAAACAGAAATAGAAAAAGACGTTATAAATGTCTTTACAGTCTGCCACTTTTGATATGAATTTATGAATCTGCGAGGGTTTGTCCATTCCCTTTGGCACTGGGACATAACTTAGATTTATCTACTCGGCAAAGCCAGTTTTTAAATTGCGTTTGGCACTTGTTGGCTGTTAATTCTGGACCTGGATCTCAGTCATAAATCTCATTCCTCTGAAACACGACGTCCTTGTGTTTTCATTGTGCTTGAGGTTGTGTGGGCAGCCATAACAGTCTTTAATGTTAATGTGTGTTGCATATCCTAACTTAATTCTGCTCTCCTCTCCTGTTCCGTTCTCAATAAGCACAGCATCAATCTCTCCGTGGCTCACGCGGCGCAGGCTCGAGGTTCACTGAGGCTCTCAGAGGAAGTGATGTAGAGTCAGAGGCAGCTGTGTGTTTGAGCGCTGTGATTAGAGTCGCTGTGATTGCGAGCCGACACAAAAGCGTGCTTATTGGGGAATGGCCTTCTGCTGAACACTCAGAATTATAAGCGAGCCGATAAGTTTTTGGTCATACTGCCCACCGCTGTGTTGAACTATTGAGTTTGATTTGAGGAAAAACCCTAGTTACTGTTACAGTTTGGAGTACGTACAACGTAATTGGCTTATTTAAAACAGCTTCCCTTCTCAGTATGCGAGCGATAATCTGAATTCGGGAGGATAAATCTGCACACACACCCATAAACACACACACAAAGGTTCACAAGTGTGTAAGAACTGTAATAAGCTGTGGAGATCCGAGGCTGAAAGGAACCACCTTCCCTGCGGCTTCTCAAGAAAAGAAGCCAAGCAACCCCTCCTTTCATGCCGAACCTCCCATCAGGGCCTGCGGTGGGCCGATAAAGTCCGGCTCAAAGCCTCCACCTCAAATACAGGGAAATCCGTTTGGTCAGGGTGCACTTCTCATCGACCTGTGGTCTTAAACCCTACACCGGCTAAGAACCAATGCTGCTGTGAACCGTGCCACCTTATTCTGAGAGGAAAGTTAAAGAGCCCATATTATGCCTTTTTACAAGTCTTGATGTTGTTTAGGCTCTATTAGAACTGGTTTTCCTGCTTAAATGTTGATTATTCTCCTCATATTCTCCATTGTTGCAGCTCCTCTCTTCCCAGTCTGTCAGTAACGCTCTGTTTACTTCCTGTCTCTATGAAGCCCCTCCTTCTGAAAAGCAGTGTGCTCTGATTGGTCAGGTTTAGTAAGAGTCACTAATGCAGTATTCATAAAGGTCAGTGCTTCTTTTATGGCATGTTGTCTCAGAACACAGCGAGGGCGTCAGGCGCGTCACACTCTCGTCACGGTCCAGAGAGGGAGAAGATACATGAAGATCACTCAAACACTGGCTCATGTGACCGCTTCGACACACACACTAACCCTGAAAGATATAAAAGATACAAGATATAAAACTCACAACAATCTTCACAGTATTAGGGATAGACGATGTATTGGACGGATGCCTGAGATTGGGCCATTCTGAGGCTTATCAGATGAACAGAAGCGTGTGAAACACTTGTCAGTGGATTTGCATTTTCTAATCATTCTTGAGTGAATTTAATAAAATTTATTTTTTTCTTGACATGTTCCACATGTCATTTTATATCACTAAAATTCACAATATAGGTATTTTTCATGCACAAGAGAGGATAAAAAGTTGTTTATGTACTAAATAAGAATGTTCTAATGCCTATTTTTGGATAATCAAGTGTATTAAATACATAATCATATAGGATAAAAGTACCTTTCATTTGTTATTTTTCTCTTTTTTTCTTAAACATAATAGTGCTAACAGAAATATGTGTTCATAAATATAAATAAACACACTTTTGAATTTATAATAATAATAATAATAATAATAATAATAATAATTATTATTATTTTTATTATAAATGGAAGTTTTAAACACTTTTTAAATGTATTATAATAATAATAGTAGTATATTGTGAAAATAAAAAGTATGATCATAAACAAATATATTATAAACACTTTTTTAAATGTACAAAAAATTATTATTATTATTATTATTATTATAAATGTAAGATTTAAACACTTAAATTTATTATAATAATTTATAATATTAGTCTTTTTTATTATAATTCTAAAAATGAAAAGTATGCTCAAATATATTAAAAAAATAAATGTATAATAAATTATTATTATTATTATTATTATAAATGCAAGATTTAAACACTTTTAAATTTATTATAATAATTTATAATATTAGTCTTTTTATTATAATTATAAAATTGAAAAGTATGCTCATAAAAATATATTTAAAAAAATTAAATGTATAATAAATTATTATTATTATTATTATAAATGTAAGATTTAAACACTTTTAAATTTATTATAATAATTTATAATATTAGTCTTTTTATTATAATTATAAAATTGAAAAGTATTCTCATAAAAATATATTTTAAAAAATTAAATGTATAATAAATTATTATTATTATTATTATTATTATTATAAATGCAAGATTTAAACACTTTTAAATTTATTATAATAATTTATAATATTAGTATTTTTATTATGATTATAAAAATGAAAAGTATGCTCATAAAAATATATTTAAAAAAATGTATAATAAATTATTATTATTATTATTATAAATTCAAGATTTAAACACTTTTAAATTTATTATAATAATTTATAATATTAGTCTTTTTATTATAATTATAAAAATGAAAAGTATGCTCATAAAAATCTATTTAAAAAAATTAAATGTACAATAAATTATTATTATTATTATAAATGTAAGATTTAAACACTTTTAAATTCATTATAATAATTTATAATATTAGTCTTTTTATTATAATTATAAAATTGAAAAGTATGCTCATAAAATATATTTAAAAAAATTAAATGTATAATAAATTATTATTATTATTATTATAAATGTAAGATTTAAACACTTTTAAATGTATTATAATAATTTATAATATTAGTCTTTTTATTATAATTATAAAATTGAAAAGTATGCTCATAAAAATATATTTAAAAAAATTAAATGTATAATAAATTATTATTATTATTATTATTATAAATGCAAGATTTAAACACTTTTAAATGTATTATAATAATGATTTATAATAGTGTTTTTTATAATATTTTTAAAAAATGAGAAGTGTGGTCATAAAAATAAATATATTATAAACACTTTTAAATCTATAAAAATATTGATGATTATTATTATTATTATTATAAATACAAGTTTTAAACTTTTAAAATTTATGTATGTGTGTATATATATATATATATATATATATATATTTTTTTTTTTAATTTATAATAATTGTTTATTTTATAATAAGTATATTATTATTATTATTATTATTATTATTATTATTATGAAAATAAAAAGTATGATCTTAAATATAAATATATTATAAACACTTTTTAAAATTGTATAATTTATTATTATTATTATAAATACAAGTTTTAATCACTTTTAAATTTATAATAGTAATTTGTAATTTTTAATAAGTCTATTAGTTACTATTATTATTATTAAATGTATAGTTCATATGTGCTCCTTCCCACTGACAGCTGCACACACACATCTACCGCGGTATAAAAGCAGTCGTATCTGTCAGACCTTCAACATCGACTGTGTCACGAGTGTTTGTGCAAATTCAGTTTAACTTCTGTTCAGGCATCTTCAGTTTTTTCAAAGTTAAATCAATGTGAATTTATAAACGGAAAGGACCTCTATGATTTGTAAAGGCTTTTTGTCACCATGAATGAGTCACTTATTTTTGTGGCGTTTTCTGTGGTCGATAAACAACTCCATGAATGTGTGAGTGCTTCATTCAGATCTTTATATTCTGCTGTGACACATAGTCATTTTTTAAAGTGCCTCATACTCCATTTTATACTGTGGATCTGATAATATGAGGGCGTCAATATGAATTTTCAGTCAGCCGTGAATGAGACCCGAACAAAGAGTGGGCAGATTTGGGTCCTGTGAGTTTGGACAGATCTGTTTTTGGTGGTTCGCAGCTGTGTGTGTGTGTGTGTGTGTGTGTGTGTGTGTGAGGGGCGAGGGCTGAGGGGAGGGGTCAGCAGAGAGGGATTGACATTTCAATATCTTCAGAGGATTTAGTTTGGCTGCTTTAGATGGCGACGCCTGTGGAGATCTCTGGGGTCGGCACCTCTGTGAGGGAGGCTGAGGGGAGAGGGATAAGAGGATGACATGGAGGGAAGGACAGCAGGAGACAGGAGAGAGAGAGAGAGACTTCCTGCCTGGTCACACTTTATATTAGGTGTCATCTGACATCAAAAAATGATAATTGTTAGGTTCAGTGTAGTTACTGTGTGGATGTTGTATTGGTATAGGTTTGAGGGTGGGTTAAGGTGTAAGGAAAGGGTCACCAGTGTAATTATAGATGCCATTACACAAATTAAAACAGCTGTAATTATACATGCAGGTATTTTTAACTCTCTGGAGTCCGTTAACACGCCGGCGCGTTTTGCAGGATTTTTTTCACATTGCAGCAAAACAGACTTAAAATACTCTGTCATTTCTTGTCATAGAGACATAAGTAATATATCAATTGAAACTATAGAATGTCTTCTTTTATTTGTGTACACTCAGAGTAAAAACACAATGTTGTGCTTTTTGTAAAATAAAGAAAACTAACATGATGCGTGATTTCTCCTCTCCCTCTGAACGAAGTCCAATCTGATAGTTCTTAGAAAATGAACTGTAACTTAGTGAATACTAATGACAAAAAAATTACACTTATGTCTAAAAAAACGTTAAGATGTCAGGTTTTAAAACATATAAGTCAAATCGAAAACAAACCTTCTGTGTTTATGTAATCTGTATGAAAAGAGAGCCATGTCAGAAGTCTGTGATTCAGCTCATTATCCGCTAATGCGGCCACGCCCACGGAGCGAGCGCTATTCAGACGCAAATTCAGAGGCAATACATGCATTCATCGTCTCAATCGTGTATTTATTGTCTTGAAAAGTGTTTATTTGGATGTTAAAGCCATGGTTAGCGATCTCTAGAAGACATGCCGTTAGTTCCTAGTTCCTGTTCTTCTTTAGAATAATTTGTGGACTAAAGGTGTACAGAGAGCGCCCTCCGGCTGCAAGTATGAATTGAAAACACAGTATCCAGCACTCATAGTGATGACAATAAATATTACTTCTCAGTATAGAAAATTGACATAAACATATAAGAATCCATCAATATTTCTCCAAATGTGCATGCTTTTAAGCTAAAAGCCTATATGAAATGCCACAGAGGTAGCATAATTGTTCAGACACTTTCCATCACAGAAATACATGATATTTTAAAGAATATAATAGAATACCATTATTTTAAATTGAGCTGAGACATGATTACAGAGGGTTTTTTCACAGCCTACCTGACTGAAAGGTCTCATTAATATGCAAGTCATTTCAGGTCATTATTATGCGATTCTTTTGTCTTCTCAGGTGAGAATGGTCCATTATTCATGATGATTCACGCCTCCACGCATACTGTGTTTCTTGACAAAAAGTGTCTTACAAAAACTAAATCAATATATTGTTTTATATGAAGGAGTAGGCAGCATAATTTTTTACATAATTCTGAAGCAAAAACTCTAGTCTACAACCTCCAATAACCAGAAGTCTTATGAACACAGATTTAATATACTTTTTTTGGCCTTATTTCGGTGACTTAAGTTTTTTGTTTTTTCAATAACCACGCATAAACATTATTCCTTCAAAAACAAAAACATGTGCATACATGTTCCTCACATATTATTGTAGCCTAGTTTGTGCTGAATACAGTGTAATGACACTTGTGTCATTAATATGTTTATGAAAAACTGAAAAAAGCACAAATGTCAGGGCATGTCAAAACTTCTCCAGGCCCCAAATCAGCCTCAGACTCCAGAGGGTTAAATACAACTACAGTGTAAAAACATTTATGTGCACAATAAGTGCATTGAATCAGCACATACTAGTGAAAGACCCTTCATATAAAGTAGGACTTTCTTCTGCAGAATATTTTGAATACATTTTTTCAACTAAATACAACAGTTTTAGTTCCATGAAAACTAAAATTTCAATAATAAAGTAAGTTGTAATGTTGTGAAAATAATTTTACGAGACTAAATTAGTAACATTATAATTTAAAATAGTTATGTTAAAAATATATATATATTTTAAGGTGGCATTAATACGCTGTCATATTTTCAGGGAATATATTTTGAATTGCGTTTTATTAATTCAAATGTTTGAATTTGAATTTAGAAAGTTTTTCTTATTTTAAGCATAAACCTCACTGAATGTTGTTAGATTTATGCTTAAAACAAGAAAAAAAAACCCGGAGTGTCTATTTACACCAAATGCAAATAGCGTCCCTTGTTGGCAAACACTATTTACACTAGCTCCGCCCACCAACGTCTTAAAAAGGACATGTGGAAGTGAAAATCTTCAGTGGCCTGGCTTTGAACACAATCGACGCGGGTTCGAATCCGTCTTTTGCTGAGCTTGCATTTATTTTCAATAAAAATAAAAAATAATGTTCTAAGTGGAAATAAACTGTGAACGAGTGTTTAATAATATTAAAAGTGTTTATTGGGTAGGGGCTTTTATTCTCCCAACAAAGCAGCATCCATTTAATAATTTTAATAAATATAATTATTTACACTATGATATTACTGTATCCTGTTAATGTGCAAAAATACTGAGGTGGAAATATCTGCCAATATAAAGTATCTAATTACTATTTACTCTTATTGCAAAGAACTGATACTTTTCCATGGTGTAAATAGAATCTATCGCTGTTTTCACCTGGAGTAAATAACATCTACACTTAGTGCAAATAGCTGCTGCCGAAAAAAAGTGCTTTGAAAACATGAATATTTTTAATAAGCATATCTGCTTCTTAAGTAAATTGATCATTTCTTTTCTTTTTTCTGCCAAACATCTAGCAAACTTCCGAAGGTTATTTTTACCCGTTTACCTGATCGATACATTTCAACAGTTTAACTGTGTTTCTCTCCTCCTCCTCCTCCTCCTCTTCTTCCATCCGTCTGCCTGAAGTGACACGCTCTCAAAGCTCCAGACCTCCAGCTCCATTCACAGCTCTTCCGTGCCTTCACTCTGGAGTGTGCATTACCGCCGCCTCTGTCTCTGCCTAACAAGGGAGCCGCTCTCCCGTCTGCTGTAATGGGGGAAAATGAGGAGCACAAGGCTGTGAAAGAGATTGAGTCATCACCCTCCATTCACAGACACACTCAACCAATTTGGCCCTCTTTGTCACAGAGTGCAGAGGATTTTAATTGGTTGCAATGCAACATCTTCTCCTCGCTTTTAACGGTTGAGGTCTTTGTGGTAATCATGGGTGTTTTTGTGAGCTTGTTATGTGGCATGCAAGGAGCTGGATGTTGAATTGAGATCACACACATCCTCAGATCATCAGAGCGCTGCAGAGAGAGTGACGAATGAAACCAGCCTCAGACAGAGAGACAGAAAACACCCTCGACAGCGTTCAGATCTCCATCACTCTGAGGGTTACAGCTGGTAATATATCTGCAGTCGCAGTGAATTTGATGATGATATAAAATTAAGCAACATTGTGATTTAATGCACTCTTTATTTAGCCATTAAGTTTAAAGAGCGTGTCATTAGATTAGTTTTGCAATCCGTCTTGGTCCTGCGACTCGTGAATGTCAGACAGCTGTCTGATTGATATAAAAAGCTTCAGATTCAGATCAATTCAAACATTCCACTGCAGTTGTTCATGAAGTCTCGGCGTAGCTGTTGTCATATAGACTATCGTTTAAAAGTTTAGGATCTGTAAGATTATTATTATTTTTTTTAATAAATTAATACTTTTATTCTGCAAGAGTGTATTAAATTGATCAAAAGTGACAGTAAAGACATTTATAAAGTTACTCAAATGCAGTTCTTTTGATCTTTCTATTCATCAAAGAATCCTGAAGAATAAAATATGACGGTTTCCACAGAAACTGTTTTCAACACTGAAAATAATCATAAATGTTTCTTGAGCAGCAAATCATCATATTAGAATGATTTCTGAAAATCACATGAATAAATTGCATTTAAAAAAATATTGCAATAGAAAAGAGTTATAAAATTTCACAAGACTTTGATCAAATAAACACAGAAGAGACTCTTCCAGAAATATTTACTGACCCAAACTTCTGAACGCTAGTGTATTAAATGCTTTATTTAACAAATACAGTATATGTAAATATTACTGTTTATTAAAAATGTATCATCATATTGATGCAAACTGGATTATTAAATTAGATTTTTTTTAAACCAAATACTTAATTATTATCTTTTTATTATTTTAAATTATTAACATTATAACCAGTAAAATTGTCATTAAATATTATAAATCCAGGCTGCTGTGGCTGTTTCTTCTGACTAAAGCAAGTTTCATGGAAAACACATTAATATTAATATTTATATATCTCAGATGTCATCAAAAAGCTAAAAAAAAAAATGCATACTGTGTGTGTATGTATATATATATATATATATATATATATATATATATATATATAATATATATATATATATATATATATATATATATATATATATATTTATATATATATATATATATATATATATATATATATATATATATATATATATATATATATATATATATATATATTTATATATATATTTATCTGTGTCACCCAGCCCTACTGTGTGTGTTTGCTTAGTGCATTTATCGGTGTAATAAATATCTCAAAATTGCATTTTTGATGGGTTATGCATGCAGAATGTGTGTGTGTGTGTGTCTGTAGGGGGTTGACGAGTCTCTCTGTCTCCACTCCCACTGCTCAGGCAATCCTGTGATGAGACCGATGGCCTAATGCTTTGATTGACAGCTGTCTGTCATCTCTAGGGGAGACGTCAGTCAGACAGTTCACATTTGCAGTATATCAGACCGCCCTGTCTGTGGTTCCTTTCCTTGCAGTCAGTGCTGAATAAATGTGTGTGTGTGTGTGTCTCATTTTTCTTGCCTCTCAGTTGAGTGTAAGTCTGCAGCACTTGGCGTGAACTCTTACAGGAGTGTGTGTCTGTCAGCTTGTTTTACTCTCTGTGTGTATCTTACAGGATTGTGTCTGGAAAATGAAGCTCCCAGACTCCTTTCTCACTGAGTTTTTCATCTTTTTCATATTTTTCCCCAATTTCCTCTCTATTTTTAAGTTGGGTGAATAATAAGCTTCTAACATTGATTGATTCTGCTCAGATCTTTAGGAGTTTTCTGTGTAAGTTTGTGTTGAATGTTTGGACAAATAAATAAATGAACACTCTTCCCATTATTTATTTACTCATTGTCTTCTATCATGCCTGATGATGATGCAGGTGCAACTATAGGTTCAGTGGCTCTGATTCTCGACCAATGGCGTGAGTTGGGGGCGGGGTTATCTCTTTTACCAGCCAATGATAGATGAGGGGTGTTCTTTTTGAAAAATAGTCGTTGTTGTTGCAGTTCGTGTTGGAGGTGATGCAGAAATGTCACATGACATCTTTAGGGATGGTAATAAATCTGCGCTGAAGGAATTGGATTTCTATAGTTTAATGTGAAATGGCAAATCTGTTTTTTTATTTGCCTTTTTGCCCTCTGTGTCTTCTGTTCCTGCGCTCGTTCCTTTGCTCTATTTCTAAGCCTTTTCCTCCCATTTATCTCCTTTTCCTCACCATTCAGTTTTTCACCACGCTTTCTCGTTCTCTTCCTCTCCTCCGCTTCCTGCTTTTTTCCTTTCATTCCCGTCTCTCTGTCCCAGGTGTACGCAGGGTGTTGTAATATCATTCTTTAGATGGAAATGTATATGTCTTGCAGGCATCAGTCGCTGCTCCTCCCAGCAGGACCACAGAAATCCCTTCTTCCACATCCTCCCTCTATTCTATCCTTCCCGCTCTCCCTGCGATAATATAAATGATAATAGCAACTCTATCAACCTGCCCAGCTGGTGAAGCATACTGGGTAATGTGTTCCACCATTTGTTTGTTTATTTCAGAATAGGGTTTATTTATTTATTTCTTGGTAGCGGATTGTAAATGTGTGAATGTGTGGAATATTCTGCTGCTTTTCTCCACATTTTGGGGTGGAAAATGTGCTGGATCAGTCTGAACATACATTGATTAATGCATATATACAAACCCGATTCCAAAGAAGTTGGGACACTGTACAAATTGTGAATAAAAACTGAATGCAATGATGTGGAAGTTTCAAATTTCAATATTTTATTCAGAACACAACATAGATGACATATCAAATGTTTAAACTGAGAAAATGTATCATTTTAAGGGAAAAATAAGTTGATTTTAAATTTCATGGCATCAACACATCTCAAAAAAGTTGGGACAAGGCCATGTTTACCACTGTGTGGCATCCCCTCTTCTTTTTATAACAGTCTGCAAACGTCTGGGGACTGAGGAGACAAGTTGCTCAAGTTTAGGAATAGGAATGTTGTCCCATTCTTGTCTAATACAGGCTTCTAGTTGCTCAACTGTCTTAGGTCTTCTTTGTCGCATCTTCCTCTTTATGATGCTCCAAATGTTTTCTATGGGTGAAAGATCTGGACTGCAGGCTGGCCATTTCAGTACCCGGATCCTTCTTCTACGCAGCCATGATGTTGTAATTGATGCAGTATGTGGTCTGGCATCGTCATGTTGGAAAATGCAAGGTCTTCCCTGAAAGAGACGACGTCTCGATGGGAGCATATGTTGTTCTAGAACTTGGATATACCTTTCAGCATTGATGGTGCCTTTCCAGATGTGTAAGCTGCCCATGCCACACGCACTCATGCAACCCCATACCATCAGAGATGCAGGCTTCTGAACTGAGCGCTGATAACAGCTTGGGTTGTCCTTGTCCTCTTTAGTCCGGATGACATGGCGTCCCAGTTTTCCAAAAAGAACCTCAAATTTTGATTCGTCTGACCACAGAACAGTTTTCCACTTTGGAAGCTCGGCCTCGGCCCAGAGAAAACGCCTGCGCTTCTGGATCATGTTTAGATATGGCTTCTTTTTTGACCTATATATTCATATATTAATTCATAGTATTTAGTTCAATGCAGCGTTGATGAAGACGGTCACTTCTCATCCTCACTGAGGCCTGTGATGGATGTGTGTGAACCCTGTAATACACACACACACACACACTTTCACCCTAACTGGAAGGTTAACTCAAACCCGGAGGCATCTAATACAGCAGTGTGAGTGTATGTTTGCGTGTTCTCATGCGTGACGTGTCTGTTTGGTGGCGTTCCTCACTGCCATTGCTGAGGGCAAGATCACATTTCAGCCTGCCAGAGTGTTGTGAACCAGCAGATCTGTCTCTTTCCCTCCCTGCATCCCTCTCTCTCGCTATCACTGCTGTTCGTCAGGAGACATGGCTAACTGTCTGTAATGAAAAACTGTTATTTGCACTCTTTCTCACACGCAGCAGTCTTTAAGTGGATGTAAGTATTTAACGGATGTAGTCTCCGCAGTGCGAGCCAAAGACCGCAGAGCAAAAGAAGGGATTCTCCAGACAATAATGAGACGAGTGAGGATGAGAGAGACGTGCACACTTCTTCACAGGGAGACGTCCTGAGGGAGTGACGTTTGCCTGCCTGCGCGCTCTGATAGCACACGTCTCCGTGCCAGACAGAGTTTCCAAAACGGTCCTGCTGGAAGAATCCGTGCTGCCTCTGTCTGTGGAGCAACACTGATATCCAGCGCTTCCTTACTCTCCCGATCACACTTAAACAGAATATAAACTGTTAAATTTTATATTTATTTCAGCTTTAAGTTAAAGAAAACTATTTCTTATAGTCTGCTTATTAGTTCTGCTTAATGATCCCAACACTGTGATGAATACATGAAGACATCTGTAGTGAAATGTGTATGCCGGTGTTTGTGTGTGTGGTGAATGCATATGTATGAGTGTTTGTGTGTGTGTTTGAGAGGTTAACGTGTAGCGTAACACCCTAACCTGCCCTCTAGAGGTCAGTCCAATAACGCCGTCCCATTCAGAACATTGGATCCTTCAGTTTGGCGCCTGCGGTGATGGAGTTACACTCAAAGCAGTTCATCTCCGTTCTCATTTCCTCCCACTCGGATGAGGTCA
The DNA here is from genome assembly GCA_036281575.1 of Ancherythroculter nigrocauda. NCBI lineage: Eukaryota > Metazoa > Chordata > Actinopteri > Cypriniformes > Xenocyprididae > Ancherythroculter > Ancherythroculter nigrocauda. Next base: position 87,320 of record VTFQ01000279.1, read on the forward strand.
GACTGCCAGCGATCGGCTGTGTGTGTGTGTGTGTGTGTGTGTGTGAGAGAGTGTGTGTGTGTGTACCTTTGTGAGGACCAAGAGAGTAAAGCGAGGACATTTTGGCCGGTCCACACTTTCTGAGAGCCCTGTTTGAGGGTCAACACTTGGTTTTAGGGATAAGGTTATAATTGGGTTATGGGTAAGGTTCGGGTTTTGCACAAAGATAGATGTAGAAAAGTGTGTGTGTGTGTGTGTGTTTGCAACTGCATTTTTTCAGAGTTGGAGTGGGAGGCAGTAGCAGTTTGAAGCTCTCTATACATTATTCATTTCAGCGCGTACGAAACAACAGCCTGGAGTAGAGAGAGAGAGAGAGAAGCTCCATGTAACTCACAAACTGTTATGCTGCGCCTCTCGTCTCTCTTGAGATTATAAATCCAGTCATTAGTGAAATTGTTGTTTGTTTCCCACATACCATGTGGTGGGGTCCAGAAGTGTGAGACCTGCGATCTGGAAAAGTTTTAGGATATTTCTAAATCAGTGTTTTACATTTAAATAAGCAAATTTGAACTTCTTTGTTACTGAAAGCATCTTGTGAGAACATCTGACCTACAAATGCTGGAGAACATGATCATCAGCTTTCACACAAGCCTGTGGAGTTCATGCTCTTCAAGTGTTACTGTCATTAAAGCAAGATTCCCACGCTCCGGGAAAACAAAGGAGATAAGAAAATTTAAAAAGTGGAATTTATATTCATGAAATAGTAAATAATTAAATAGAAATAATTATTAAATTAATTAATTAATATATTTATTTTTAATTTAATTTAACTTAATTTTATTTTATTTTATTTTAAAGAGTGGGATTTATATTCATGAAATAGTAGATAATTAGAAATAATTAATTTAATTGATTAATTAATATATTTATTTTTAATTTAATTTAATTTAATTTTATTTTATTATTATTTTATTTTATTTTAAAAAGTGGGATTTATATTCATGAAATAGTAAATAATTAAATAGAAATAATTAATTAAATTTTTTTAATTAATTAATTTTTTTTTTTTTTATTGCTTTTTAAACCCACATATTCACATACAATTAATCAACATAAAGGAAAACAACACATACACATTCACAAATACATATACATACATGACCCCCCCAAAAAAAAAAAAAAAAAAAAAAATAAGGCCTCCTAATACAACATAAAACAATAAAGGGGTTCCAAGCATCTTCAAAAGCCTTATATCTGCCTTTAATAACATATGTTATTTTCTCCAGCGACATTCATTGCCATTTCTTTGAGCCATCTCCCTATACTTGGTGCCTCTAATTTTTTCCAATGAAGTGCTATAAGACGTTTAGCTTATAGAGTACACATTTGGACAAAATTAATTAATATATTTTTATTTTATTATTTTATTTTATTTTATTTTATTTTATTTTATTTTATTTTATTTTATTTTATTTTATTTTATTTTATTTTATTTTATTTTATTTTATTTTATTTTATTTTATTATTTTATTTTATTTTATTGTTCGGCTAAATACTTTATGTGACCTTTGTAACCTTTTAATGTTCCTAGTCTAGTCATCACAGAGTGGAAAAGTCATGGATATTCACTGGTCAGAAACTTTTGGAACTCTGTTTAAACGAGGAAAGTATAAAATTCTGATTTTTTTTCACTCAAATATAATTACTTGATAATAGAATTTTTAGTGAGAATTTGTCTTAAAAATTATTATAATTATCAAGTTTTATTAATTATTTTTTATTACAAATAATTGTAATATAATTCATATTTTTTATTATTATTTTTTAAATTATTTGAAAAAAAATTTTTTAATTGAGCTAATGTGCATACACATACTACAGAATAAAAAACTCAGTTCAGGTTCGTTTTTTGTCATTTCCTTACCTGTCAATGAAAGTGGCATAAAGACCAAAAATAGAATCAAACCGAGATCACACAGTTGTCCACGATCCGTGATGAGACCAGAGGATTTGTACTGAGAGATCTTAGTTTCATCTCATGCCAGAGTCTCGTGGGATGGGAATGGAGAAGCAGGCTGTAAAAATGACATTATCACAGGTGCAACTCCTGATCAGCGCCCCTTTTACACTTTCATCTTGAATCGCGGTACAGACGTGACGGACAGTGTGTGGCTTTGAGCTACTGTATGTGAAGAAAGCATTATGGAGAAAAAATAAGGTTTGTTTTTGTTCTTGGTTGATGTATGAGAGATTGAGCGTCTTATTTGTGCGCTGCTGGTTTGTCATGTGATGGAGCTGTCAGTCCTCGACAGGGGATTTTGATTGGCAGCTCTCAGCTGTTCTGTCGTCGTTAATCATGTCTTAATCAGAGCAGCAGTGGAGAGGAAGCAGACGCACTCACACTCACACAATCTATGAAAATAACGTCTCTGTATTGCCATTGATGCTTCCATAAAGAGCCTTTAACATCCACAGAATCTTTCCATTGCACTGAAGGCTCTTTATAGCGGAAAAGGGTTTTTAGATTATTAAAATGCTCTTCACACTCTTCACTTCTATTGCATCACTGTAAAGAAACAAATAAATAAAGCTTCCAAAAGGGGTTCTGTGAGAACGTTTAGTTTAGTGAGTGTGTGAATGAGTGAATATTGCATGTGGAATGAGGAAAATACTTAGTTTGAAATATATTTTCTAAAGAAAACAAAGCTAAATGCTCTCTGTTTTTCACTTCTCAAGTAAGTTTGTCTTGTTTTAAGGACGTTGCGTTTGCGCTGGTTTTATCTTGAGCTTTGTCTAACAGCGTTGAACACACAATACACGGATTTGACATTATTCTGACAGCAGGGGAAAGTCTTAATCAAACCTTTATCAGCATGATCAGACAGTTGTCATCTGCCAATCTCAGGCAGAAGAACTTCAGCTCTCAGTTTCTTGTAATTATTTACGCTTGTGTGTCTTCAGCGCCGTCTCAGGTGAACGAGCTGCGAGCGGAGAAGGTTGAGCAGCGCAGCGTGACTCTGGTTTGGAGGGAACCCGTCGTCTTTCCCAACAGCAGCCGCACTGAATACGAGATCAAATACTATGAAAAGGTACTTTCTTCTTCAGTAAAGCGTCAAAGCTCTCTTCTGAACCCGACAGGCCTGTAGCTCATCTTAGGAACACTGCCTGTGTGTTCACATTCAAAGTCTTACACCGATTATACTCCATAAGCAGATAACCTGTAATAGAAATGTTTTGTTTGTCAGTGGATTAATCTAGAAATGTTCACGGACATGTTTTGTTCCTTCAGGACCAGAAAGATCAGAGCTATTCCACGGTGAAGACGGCCGCCACCAGAATCAGCGTCAACAACCTGAAACCAGGAACCACCTACGTCTTCCTCATCCGCACCTGCTCCAGCCCAGCGCTTTCTTCTCTTTCCTCCTCTCCTCTTTCCTCTTCCTCCTCTTCCTCTTTGTCTCCGTCTTCCCCGTCTGCTTCCTCTTCCTCCTCCAGCCCTGTGGCGGCCGCGTCTCCTCCTCCGCTCGATTACGGGGCGTTCAGTGCTCCGCTGGAGCTGCAGACGCTGGGAGAACGTGAGTCTGTGTTTTTAACGTAATAAGAGAAATATGAACAGCCTCCTTTTTTTGGCTTTTTCAGTAAAACAATGGCTTTAAAGTGCAAACACTTGCTGTCGTCTTTAATTTAAGAGGATGCATTCATATTGAATGAACACTTTGGACACGTGACCCCGTCCCGCTCCTTCACTGCGGCGCACAAAGACGTATTTGAACAGCTTTAGATTATGCAGAACAAAGCTGCCATGTTTGATGCCTGCTTGCAAACCATTTGGACTGAATGAGTCTCACTCCAGATCCTCTCTGCTGTGCTCCAACAGCTTGGGCTTTTTTGCAAATGCAAAATGCCTCGCTAGGTTGAAAATGGTTGATTAAATTGGATAAGGGGGAATTTTTTGGTCCTTTTTTGGTCTCAACTGTATGTTGTGAGGTAACTGTCATTATATATCACCAAACAAAGAGTGAAAATAACTTCACTTTTGTTAAATGTTGTATCTTGTTTTTTTAATTATTATTTTTTTTTTTTAATTTCCTCCATTATTTACTGATGCACAACTAGGGATCATGTTTGCGTTTGATGCCAAAGTGTTTTTGTAGTAACTGAAGATAGTGTCTCTGTGTCCAGATGGATGGAGTGGGAACATTCTGAGAAAAGTCATAACTTTTTAACTAGCGAAAATGTATTCCTATTAGGATCCTATCAAAATAAACAAGGAAGGACTTCAAAGATCAATCTTCTTGTCAAGCTCCAGCGCTTTTAGAGTACTGATAATGACTTGTGCCATCATGAATATTAACCCAATCTCCTGTGTGTGTGTGTGTGTGTGTGTGTGTGTGTGTGTGTTGTGCAGTGGCTCTGGCCTCCAGTGAACAGAGTCCAGTGGTGATCATCGTGGTGGTTTCTCTGGCCGCTCTCATCATGTTACTCACTCTTGGAGTTGGATTGCTCATCTGGAGAAGGTAAAACTGTCCTTTGCAAAGACTGAAGGCTGTTCACACCAAGAACCATAACTATAACCATAACTATAACCATAACTATAACCATAACTATAACTATAACTATAACTATAACTATAACTATAACTATAACTATAACTATAACCATAACCATAACCATAACCATAACTATAACCATAACTATAGCAGCGTCCACAATAGCAGACATTATCGTTCTGTTTATTATAAGCACTACAGTTTTGTCGTCTGTCTCTTTAAATGCTCGAGCTCTTTAAAGCAGGATGGATTCTGATTGGCTGTCAATGTTTTATTGTTCATCAGCTGGAAAAAAAAAGTTATTCCAACGATATTGTGCCTCTGTGTCGTTATTGTTATCGTTGTGGTGTGAACTCACTATTCTTACTATTCTTACTCTTACTATAACAAAAACTGTAATAATAACTATGTGACTAATGACTATAACGATAACTATAACAAAAACTGTAACAATAAATATAACAATTACTTTACGAAAACTATAATGATAAATATAACGATAACTATAACTACATTGAAAACTGTAACTGCAATGGAAACTATAACGATAACTATAACAAAAACTATAACGATAAATATAACTAACTATAACTGCAATGAAAACTATAAAGATAAATATAACGATTACTGTAACTACAACAAAAACTATAACGATAAATATAAGGATAAATATATAACAATAACGATAACTAACTACAACAAAGACTATAACGATAAATATATAACGAAAATATATAACGATAACTGTAACTACAACGAAAACTATAACAATAAATATATAACGATTACTGTAACTACAACAAAAACTAACGATAAATATAACGATAACAATAACTGTAACTACAACAAAAACTATAATGATAAATATAACAATAAATATATAATGATAACAATAACTGTAACTACAACAAAAACTATAACAATAAATATATAACGATAACTGTAACTACAACAAAAACTATAATGATAAATATAAGGATAAATATATAACAATAACGATAACTAACTAAAACAAAGACTATAACGATAAATATATAACGAAAAATATATCACGATAACTGTAACTACAACAAAGTCTATAACAATAAATATATAATGATAACTAACTTCAACAAAAACTATAACGATAAATATATAACGTTAACTGTAACTACAACAAAAACTATAACGATAAATATAACGTTAACTGTAACTACAACAAAAACTATAACGATAAATATATAACGATAACTGTAACTACAACAAAAACTATAATGCTAAATATATAACAATAACAGTAACTACAACAAAAACTATAACGATAAATATAAGGATAAATATAACAATAAGGATAACTGTACACAAACAAACGATAAATATATAACGATAAAACTATAACGATAAATATATAACAAATAATAACGATAACTGTAACTACAACAAAAACTATATCGATAAATATAACGATAAATATAACATTAACTGTAACTACAACAAAGACTATAACGATACATATATAACGATAACTGAAACTACAACAAAGACTATAACGATAAATATAACGATAACTGTAACTACAACAAAAACTATAAAGATAAATATATAACGATAACTGTAACTACAACAAAAAACTATAACGATACATATAACGATAACTGTAACTACAACAAATACTATAACGATAAATATATAACGATAACTGTAACTACAACAAAAACTATAACGATAAATATATAACGATAACTGAAACTACAACAAAGACTATAACGATAAATATATAACGATAACTGAAACTACAACAAAGACTATAACGATAAATATATAACGATAACTGAAACTACAACAAAGACTATAACGATAAATATATAACGATAACTGTAACTACAACAAAACTATAACGATAAATATATAACGATAACTGTAACTACAACAAAACTATAACGATACATATAACGATAACTGTAACTACAACAAAACTATAACGATAAATATATAACGATAACTGAAACTACAACAAAACTATAACGATAAATATATAACGATAACTGAAACTACAACAAAGACTATAACGATAATATATAACGATAACTGAACTACAACAAAACTATAACGATAAATATATAACGATAACTGAAACTACAACAAAGACTATAACGATAAATATATAACGATAACTAACTACAACAAAACTATAACGATAAATATAAACGATATCAATAACTGTAACTACAACAAAACTATAACGATAATATAACGATAACTGTAACTACAACAAAAACTATAACGATAAATATATAACGATAACTGTAACTACAACAAAAACTATAACGATAAATATAGCAATAAATATATAACGTAACTGTAACTACAACAAAAACTATGATAACTGTACTACAACAAAAACTATAACGATAAATATAGCAATAAATATATAACATAACTGTAACTACAACAAAAAACTAATGATAACTGTAACTACAACAAAAACTATAACGATAAATATAGCAATAAATATATAACGATAACTGTAACTACAACAAAAAACTAATGATAACTGTAACTACAACAAAAACTATAACGATAAATATAGCAATAAATAATAACGATAACTGTAACTACAACAAAAAAAATGATAACTGTAACTACAACAAAAACTAAACGATAAATATAGCAATAAATATATAACGATAACTGTAACTACAACAAAAAACTAATGATAACTGTAACTACAACAAAACTATACGATAAATATAGCAATAAATATATAACGATAACTGTAACTACAACAAAAACTAATGATAACTGTAACTACAACAAAAAACTATAACGATAAATATAGCAATAAATATATAACGATAACTGTAACTACAACAAAAAACTAATGATAACTGTAACTACAACAAAAACTATAACGATAAATATAGCAATAATATATAACGATAACTGTAACTACAACAAAAAACTAATGATAACTGTAACTACAACAAAAACTATAACAATAAATATATAACGATAACTGTAACTACAACAAAAAACTAATGATAACTGTAACTACAACAAAACTATATCGATAAATATAGCGATAAATATATAACGATAACTGTAACTACAACAAAAAACTAATGATAACTGTAACTACAACAAAACTATATCGATAAATATAGAGATAAATATATAACATTAACTGTAACTACAACAAAGACTATAATGATACATATATAACGATAACTATAACTACAACAAAAAACTATAATGATAACTATAACGATGACTGCAACAAAAACTATAACAATAACTATAATGAAAACTATGACAATAACGATAACTATAACTATATCAGCGTCCACACCAGAGGATAATATCGTTCTGTTTATTATAAGTTTTGTCGTCTGTCTCTTTAAATGCTCGAGCTCTTTAAAGCAGGATGGATTCTGATTGGCTGTCATCAGCTGGAAAAAATCACTCTGAAAGTGATTCCAGCGATATAGTTTTAGAACTAAATCGTTATCGTTATCATTATAGTTATTGTCCTGAGTGTGAACGGGTCTTTCCCTCCACCCAAACTATATAACATTTTCACAACATTATAGAGATTAACAACAGTAAGTCAAAGTAAGTGAGTTTGTGCTTAAAACAAGAACAAATATCTGTCAGTGGAGTCAGAGAAGTAATCTTCATTCAAAGGGAAAACATTATTTTTTCATATGTACATGTATGTGTTGATTGTGATCAGGTTGTCAGTCATCATCTGGTGAAATCATCCTTTGCACGTTTAGTTTTTGGATGAACCGTCCCTTTAACTGAAGTAGGAAACATTCACACATTCGGTTTCTCCCTAACGGCGTCCTGACAGTCACAAAGCCTTTTTTTTCCTTCCTTGGTCTGCGAAATCATCCATCAGAATGAATCAAAACAGATATGGAGAGTCCATCTCTCACACACACTCATCCGTCATCCCACAGGATCCTCGCTCTCTCGGAGAAGCTGTCGTTAGCTCGTTTGACGGGCAGCGCAATCGCTCAATCCAATTTCTCCGTGATTGTGAGACATGTCCGTGCGTCACGTGTGTTGTACAGGCTGCGTCTGGTGGAGACACATGAAGAAAGACGAGCCTTCTGCTCCTCTGGTGTTATTTCTACAGATCTCATGACATACAAACCCGTCCCACACGCACATGAATGAATGAATGAATGAATGAATGATGATGAATGAATGAATGAATGAATGAAGAATGCAGTGTGAAGAACGTCTCTCTCACTCGCGTATGTTTTCACAAGGTCGTCAAGTTCTTCCTCCGCAGGAGAGACGTGTGAACTGTCCTGGTTCAGTTACCCTTCATGGCATCTTAAAACATAAGTTTATGTCAAGCCGCGACGTGCGACAGGATTTTGGTTCTCCTGTTTTAGAAGATTGACATAATTAATTAATGAGTTCAGTCTTGTAATGCTGTTACTTTTATTTTTTGATTTTGACTAAAATTTTACTACTTTATTATAATATTATAATTATTGTTATTTTGACTTTTTCAACATATATAAATATATAATAAAATATATATAATAAATACTAGTTTAATATTGTAATATGACTGTCATAATTGGCTTTTCAAAATATTACTATTTTCATCTCATAAGGACTTTTGACTATTTACAAATTATCACTACTTTAATCGTATGTTACAGTTCTATAATCATAATAGACTTTTCAAAATATTGCTACTATCATAATTTTATTGTAATTTTGACTTTTTTAATATTACTATTTTCATGTTATAATGAATTTGTGATTTTGACAGTTTTCAAAATATTGCTGTTTTAAATTCAAACTTTTTTTGTCATAGCTGGATTTTCAAAATACCAATACTTTCTTCTCATAATGACTCTCATAATATTACTTGAATCTTCTAATACTGTTATTTTCATTGTTTTGACTTTTTTCTCCTAAAATTACCATTTTATTCTCTTAATGACTTCATTGTTGCAAGTGATTTGATCTCATAATGACTTTATTGTGTGTGTGTATAATATATATATATATATATAAAATACTACTTTAATGTTATAATATGATTGCCATAATTGGCTTTTTAAAATATTACTGTTTTCATCTCATAATGACTTTTGACTATTTTCAAATTATTACTACTTTAATCTTATGTTACAATTCTATGATCATAATACACTTTTCAAAATATTACTACTTTCACCTCATAATAATTTTATTTTAATTTTTTTTAAAATATTATTTTCATGTTATAATGAATTTGTGATTTAGACAGTCAAATATTACTGTTTTAATTTAAAAAAACTAGCTGGATTTTCAAAATACTAAAACTTTCATCTCATAATGACTTAATTGTAAATTTGACTATCTTTAAATATTACTACTTCAATCTCATAATATGACTGTCATTGTTTTGACTTTTTTCTCATAAAATTACAATTTTATTCTCTGAATGACTTCATTGTCACAATTGATTTTATCTCATGATGACTTTTTGACTTCATTTTCAAAATATAATATATATAATAAATACTAATATATATAATAATTTTGACTATTTTCAAATATTTTTACTTCAATCTTGCTATTTTACGACTTTGTTTTCTATCTTTGACTTTTCGTAAAGGCATTATAGCATGTGAGATTATTCTCAAAAAAATAACTTAATTCTTGCAAAGCTATTCATTTTTTTCTTTAAAAAATTTTTTGGGGGTCATTTTCTGCACTGATTTTTTTTTTTACTACATTTTGCAGTTTAAACATTAAAATGTCATAGAGGCAGCTGAAGGCAATATCACTTCACGAACAGAACTCAAAGGGACGTAAGCACACGTGATGGTGTGGAATGCTGATGTGTGTGTGTGTTTGGCTCAGAGCACAGGTGTGTGTGACTCCAGCAGCTGCGGCGGACAGAAAGCACACGCTCCTGTAGTCTCCATTAATCAGTCTGATGAGAATGGATTATATTGAGCCGCTGTGAAATGCTTCTCATTCATTCTCAACCGCACACAACGGAGCCTCTGTCAATCACACACACACACAAACTTCATCTTCAGCTCACACATCGACACGTGTCGTCTAACACACACAGATTTATCGGCTGCTCTCTAATAAAGCACTTTATATTGATGAACGGTGTGTGTGAGAAAGGCTTATTAGAGACGCAGGCATACATCAGCTGTGAAATTGTATTGCACAAACAGAAAATGTCGGACGCTTCAGTGAATTGTGGCACACGTCTGTAGTTGTACGTTATCAGAAACTGTACGAGACGTTGAAAGAAAGCCAAACTCCATGAAACGGCCAAAGATGTCAGTCTGCGTGGAAATAACACAGTAGATTGACTGATAAAGCCACAGTAATGTTGTGTTTAGTTATCTTCACCTAATTATGTGATTTATTGCTGGTTTAACAATTGGCACCTGATGAACTGTATTTGTTTGATAGCTCTAGTTTATACACACACACAGTTTTGCACATCTGAATCTTTAAACACCAGCAGTCCTGTCATGTCTGTTCAAAACGGGGTTTGTTTGTATTGATCCATTTTGTCCCAAAAAGCCTTGAAATCTGGGTGCTATTTATTAATAATAATTATTTAATACTTAAACTTAATAATACTTAAATATTTAATACTTAAGTACAATAATAAACTTATTTAACACTTATTTGGCAAGCAAGCATTAAATATATATATATATATATATATATATATATGTATATAATGCTTGCTTGCCAAATTTATTTGTATATAAAGATTTTCCTGCGTCTCGGATCTGATTACATTGCCGGGTGTTTTCATGCAACACACCTTCACCTTCCTCTCACCTTCACTCCTCTTCCTCTCCCTCTCCTCGTCTGGATGCAGACCATCACAATCTCTCAGACTCTTTATTATAAGAGAAAGGGAAAATGCGCTCTATTTTACTCCTTGTATTTTTCTCTTAAAACAATTTACTGACATTTTGTCATTGTTTACTCGACCTCATGTCAGTTTTGAATGATGTGAGGGTGAATAAATGATGACAGAATCTTTTAAGTAGATTACACGTGACAGGAAGTGCTGTTGTCACTTCCTGTGATGACACAATAGTGAGGCCTTCCTCCCTCTCTTCCTTTAGTGGCTTCTCCAGACCCTCCAATGTAGCTCCTACTCGCGTGGTGCTGCTCTCTACCTCCTTCTCTACTCTTCCTCCTCCTCCTCTTCCTCCCTCCACGCAGCTGTCTCCCAGGTACAGGCATGCCTGCGTTCCTCCTCCCTCCTCTCGCTTGTCCCGTCTGTCTCCTGACATCATCATCCTCCTCTCGTCACAGATTGCATGAGCATTTCTGATTGGATTGAGTGGAGTCCGTGTCGACGAAAACTCTTTAAGCTTTAATATAAATGTTGTGTTATGAGCATTTGTTTAGTCGATTACAACATGATCTGTCTCACTGTATTTCAGGTAAAACAGGGATGTTCTGTGATGTCTTGAGGCTTTTCCATTTAATCCGATTGGACATTTGATCACACAGTATTTGATGACATGTTTTTATCCAATCACAACTGTGACGTTGGTGTTGCAGCATCATGCTCTAATTTATGAGTATCACAGAAACATTTAGGAGCTCATTTACACCTGTGTTAAAGGGATAGTTCACCCAAAAATGAAAATTATCCCATGATATATTCCTCCTGGAGCCGTCAAAGGTGTATATGATGATATTCTTTCAGACAAACACAATCGGAGATATATTTAAAAATATCCTGGCTCTTCCAAGCTTTATAATGGGAGTGAATGGGGGCCGAGATTTTGAAGCCCCAAAAAGTGCATCCATCCATCATAAATATAATCCATACGACTCCAGGGGGTTAATAAAGGCCTTCTGAAGCGAATATATGGGTTTCTGTAAGAAAAATATCCATACTTAAAACTTTATTTATTAAAATAACTAGCTTCGGGTCAGATCAATGCGTACAGCCGTCTGCCGAAACCAGTTATTATAGTTTATAAAGTTTTAAATATGGATATTTTTCTTACAGAAACCCATCGCTTCGCTTCAGAAGGCCTTTATTAACCCTCTGGAGCCGTATGGATTATATTTATGATGGATGGATGCACTTTTTGGGGCTTCAAAATCTCGGCCCCCATTCACTCCCATTATAAAGCTTGCAAGAGTCAGGATATTTTTAAATATATCTCCGATTGTGTTTGTCTGAAAGAAGATAGTCTCATACACCTTAGACGGCTCCAGGATGAGTAAATCATGGGATAATTTTCATTTTTGGGTGAACTATCCCTTTAAGTGCTGTCCAGCAGATGTCGGCGTAAACATGGTCAAATCCCAGCAGTCTGTGTGTCGTCTCTTCAACCTGCATGTTTCGTTCTCTATCTGACACCTTTTTAGAGTAAATGGTGAATGCTCTAATCAGATGCCTGCACTCCACACACACCACACACGCACACGCACACACACACACACACACACACCACACACACACACACACACACAGAGTTGAAGGTCTGCTCGGTGTGCGTCTCTTTCTTCTCAAACAACGGCTCATGCTCTTGCAAATAACCTGAAGTCTCCAGAAACCTTGTCAGTGTCTCCTTTGAGTGCTTTTCCACCCCTGCTGTGTGTGTGTGTGTGTGTGTGTGTGTGTGTGTGTGTGCGTGCGTCTCTATTCTCTAATCCCTCCCGCGGTGCATGTCTTTCTCCAGTGTCTCCATGTCACACTAATCCACAATGTAAAATCGTCCAAATGCCATCAGATCCTGCGGCGGCCTGATTCTTCTCGCGCTCACGCTACGACCGTCAGATCAGTTTCACCGGGAAATCTCTGCGTTTACACCGTGAACTACAAACCTGTGATAAAACGTGCTTTTAACTGAACGGTGACGCTGTGTTTCTCCTCAGAGGAATCTCAAACAGATTTAGTTTTAAATTAAAGTTTTCTCATTTTGTTTGTCACTTTATTGTGGCTTTTGTGCCACTCTTCTCAGTCTCAAAATGACATAAAAATGATCCATAAGACTCTCCCGATGCAATATAAGAGCTTCATGTGAGAACAGACCAAAATTTTAAGTCATTATTCAATGAAAATGTATTCATAAGAGACGCAGCAGTGAATCATCTGGTTGATTTGTAAAACCGATGATTCGTTTTTCTGAAATGAACTGATCTGCTCACTGGAATGGACGATTATCTGCAAATTAAGGTTTTAATTTAGTCTGTTTCTCACACAAACCTATCAAAAGTCTTCAAAAGACAGAAATATAGCCAAATAGAGTTAAACAGGCCTTATATGGTGTTTTTAATGAAATTATTCATATATATGACAGATTGTTCGTTATTGCGTGAACGAATTCTGATGAATAATAATGATTTTGATGAAAAATAATATGCAATTTTTCATCTCAAGGGAAATAATTGTCAGTTCAGACACGAGTTGTCATTTTAAGTGCTTTTTCCTTACAGCCTTACAGTATTCTGTTGTTTTCTGCTTGTTTTTCTCCTCACAGACAGTGCGGTTACAGTAAAGCCAGTCAGGAGGGAGACGAGGAGCTGTACTTCCAGTGTGAGTATCAGACGTCTGCCTTCATTCCTCTAATCAGCTGGACTCTGGCTTTATTTTTGAAGGTGTTAATGAATGCAGCTCATCACAGACTGAGAGAAGAGGAAAAAACAGAGTGATCAGTGATAGAGAGAGATTAAAGTGGCACTGCATTAACGTCTAAGTCCGTGTACGTGCCTTTACATCAGCCAGCCTAATGCTGGAGTCCATTAGCATGTTCAGACGCCCTCTGTGATGAAGAGGAGGAGCGCTTCTAGACTCTGAACGGAGACATTCAGTTGCATTCAGTTTTGCAAAAGTAATGCATTTCAATACTCGGATGAAATGGAAGTTGCGCTTGTCTTTTCTTCTCTATTATACCGTATGTCTGAGTGAAACGCTTCTCAAACAAGAACAAATGTAGGGCGGGGCTTGATTTTGTCTGTGGGGAATTGATTGGATGGTTGTGGTTTGCTATTGGTGGATCTCATGTGAGTGACAGGTTGCCCCGCCCTCATCATCAGAGAAGAGAAGAGATGCTGAAAGAGGGAGGAGAAGATATATTTTGATTCAAGATTACCAAGAACATGAATTAAAACAATAATAATGATGTGCACCAATAAATCATTTATTATAAAAAACAAAAACAAGAATTGTCCATTTTGATTTCATGGTGACTTTAAGTTACTTTTGCAATATTTTTTCTTATGGTCAGCTGACTGAAACTCTCTTTTCTCCGATGTGGAAGTGCTGTGGATGGATTGTGGGCTTTTTTTTCTCTAAACATCTGTATATTGAAGCCCTGGTGTTATAATGCATGATTCACACAGATGTTATATCAATATAGACCGATTCGAATCCGGCTTTCGTCATGTTCCGATCTCATTTCCTCTTGTTTTCCAGTAGTTTCTCGTCTCCTCTTGACTGTCTTCATTTGATTAAAGTGGCAAAAAGCCCACAAATCGAATTAATGAATGAAATAAAAACAGCTGTCCAGTGTTGGTGAAGCAGTTATCTCTCTTTCTCTGCTGTTTCCTTCAAAGCTTTCTAAACTCTATCCAGATGTTAGAGTTATGTTTCATGTGAATTAATATTCCTGTGTGTGTGTGTGTGTGTGTGTGTGGAGCAGCTGAGGCATTAAATCTGAAACAATGAACACACTTTACTTGTTCCAGGTCAGTCTTACAGTATACATGAATGCAGGCTGAATAACAATATCTATAGTAATGCAATCTATAGTATTTAACATGCAAATGTCCATTAAGCCAGGATGGAAACAGCAGGAGGATGCACGGAACGGACACACATTTGTTTCTATGTGATAAATATTAATTTAGTTTACTGAAGCCAAATTTCTCAAAAAAAAAAAATGAGGTCAAATGTTCACAGTTCAGTGAAGAATTCAGCAACAAAACGACATTTCAAACCCATTCATTGTAAATAAGGGGAGGAGTACAAATATAAAGAGTGTCAATTCAGATTTTGAGCACAAAGCTCTCGTACAGAATCATTTTCCTCAAATGAAATCCCATCGGAAATATTCTCTCGCGCTGTTTTGGTTCTGGTGACCCGTCTCTCTGGTGTGTTTTGCTGATTCGTTCTTCATCTATCCTCTGTAAGCGCACGCTCTTCTCGTCCTGCATGCGTTCTGTTTGTTTTATATGCGTATTTTTGGATGACCCAGAAACAATGGTAGGATCAGAGCTTTAGCTGTCATTATGAAACACCGAGACCCACTTTGTTTGTGAGTGTGGAACCGCCGACTGGATTTAATGCTGTAGATTATGCAAACTCACATGCATATATACATGGTTTGAGCTCGTTAGTGTGTTGTTACGTTTGGGACACAACTCTTCAAATCTGACCAAGCATTCCTTTGGGGATTATCTTCAAAGGTAAAAATAAGAAATGTGTGTGTGTGTGTGTTCTTCCTCAGTATTTTTCAGTACAAATATCTAAACATTCTTAAATGAAGATTTACTGGAGAAAAATCATCTTAATTCAAAGTGTAAACAAGTTGATTTTCTGACTCCACTGGCAGATATTTGCTCTTGTTTTAAGCACAAACTCACTTTGCTTCTCCAGTAAATGTATCTGATATTTTTGATGAAACACCCAAAGCACACGCATAAAGCCGCCTCTCAGTACTAAATTGAGTTTTTTAAGCGCTTATTGCGCTTAAACAGTCAAATACACACAAAATAATGTCAAAATGCCAGTCTTGGAGAGTATTCACATAAACACAGTCAGTTAAGTGAACGTAAACGCATGTGTAACAGTATAATGGATCTGTGCATCAGGTCTTAAAGTGACAGCAGCCTAATAAACCTGCTGCCAAATTATGAGAGAATATTAAAAATATCTATATGAAAGTGTTTCCCCTGTTACTTTGGTGTGTGTGTGTGAAAGTTATTTTGACAAAAACAAACCCAAACAGAGAGCACAGAAGTAAGTGCGCTGAACTGGACCCCTAAATCACTGTAATAACAGCCGCAGGTGTGAATACTTGTGCTAGAAAAACCTCATTCCTGCGTTCGATCCGGACCCGCGCTCTCATGATGGGATGGAGCACCTTTAATTTGCTTTGTAATTGTGTCCTTAAGTATGTGAGTATGTATGTGAGGTTGGGATCAATAAGCTGTTATGAGATCCTGCTCCGCTCCGGGTCGATGTTGATTTGTAAGCACATTTCAGAGTCCGACCGCCGCACTGCTCTTATGAGTGGATGAAGCATCACGTCGTGAAAGGATACAGTAGAATACTGTTAAGTTTTTAAATAAATTAGCAAATAAATAAATCTAGTAATTATACAGTACTAAATTTGCATTTATGCATTTATCCAAAGTGACTTATGAGAGAGGAAAAAGCAATTCATCGAGCAGCCAACAATATTCATAATACACAATGCCAGGTTTATTTGACAACTAGATTAGGAAGCAAGCTGGAGAAGAGGAGAACTATGCACTATATACTAAGTATGCTGTACTATATACACTATAACAGAATATTTTCTGTAGAAAATGTAAGTGGTGATTGTCCACACAAACTCACTGTCATCATGCTGTTCTAGATGGTTGCCAGGTTGTTGCTGTTTGGTTGTGAATGTTGGTTAGTTGCTGGTTCAAGTCAAACAAACCTCCTCTGTGATGTTCACCATGTAGTGAACGAGTTAACGCATCAGCGCATTTATATGCATGAATGCCTAAAATGCCTCTTTCTGCTCATGTTCTCTCATGCATGTTTTGAGATGTTGTGATGGACGTAACCAGAGAGGAAATCTGTTTTTTTCCATCACACTGACAGCTTCTCTCAGTTGTCCTATGAGGAAGTCCGATCAGATTTCATCACTTGCAGAATGACAGCGTGAACGGAGCAGATGATGTTCTGATATTACACTCTGAAACATGCTGGGTTGAAAATGGACAAACCCAGTGATTGGGTTGTTTTAACTCAGCGATTGGGTTAAATGTTTGCCCAACCTGCTGGGTAGTATTATTTAACTCAACTATTGTTTAAAAATGACTATTTCTTGCTTAAAATGAACCCAACGTATGTTGGAAATGAACATTTATTAATAAGTTTAATGAATAATAATAAAATAATAATAAACATGTATTAAATTGCTTATTAATAAATGTTAACCTTTTGATTATTATTGTTTCCTCTAGTAATTATGTGTCTGATTTTTAATTTCCAACATACTTTGGGTTCATTTTAAGCCAGACACACAATAGTTGGGTTAAATATCTACTCAGCATGTTGGTCAAACATTTAACCCAACCGCTGGGTTAAAACAACCCAATCACTGGGTTTGTCCATTTTCAACCCAACTTGGTTGTTTTTAACCCAGCATTTTTTCGAGTGTAAGTACGGCTCAGTCTACTTCTGTAGGAGTTTTTCATCCATTTCATCAATAATAATAGTGATCCTTGATTTAACAAGCAGAACTAATTAGAACTTTTTTTAAATTTCAGTTAAAATCCCAACCAGAAGGACTTACATTGACCCAGAGACGTGTGAGGATCTGCTCCAGGCGGTTCATGCCTTTGCCAAAGAGCTGGACATCTCCAGCATCAAGATCGAGAGAATCGTCCATACAGGTACTGAAGCACACTTTACCCGTCAATCCATCCTCAAAACAAGATAGATCCTCTCAAGACTCAGTCACTGTTCTGCAAGATTCCTGCAAGTACATGTTTGTATTTATTAAAGGATTAGTTCACTTTCAAATGAAAACTAGCCCAAGATTTACTCACCGTCAAGCCATTCTAGGTGTATATGACTTTTTTGTTTCTGACGAAGACAATCTGAGAAATATTAATAAATATCCTGATGAATCCGAGCTTTATAATGCGTTACCAAATGAGTATGGGCTGAAGAAAGTGTCTCCATCCATCATAAACATATTCCACATGGCGCTGGAGGGTTAATAAAGGCCTTCTGAAGCGAAGCAATGTATCTGTGTAAAAAAAAAATCCATATTTAACAAGTTATGGAGTAAAATATATAGCTTCCGCCACAACGCCTTCCGTATTTGAATTACGGAAAAAACTGAACTGGCGTAAGTTAAATAGGGAAGGCTTTGGACGTACAGCGTAAGCTTTCTGAAGAATACAGAAGACGGTTCTGCATCAGTAATCAGTCGATTCTGACTTTATAGCACACAATTTTGAGTTTATATCTTACAATTCTG